>CABHPH010120639.1:0-31429 GCA_902168325.1 Peromyscus nudipes
CTTCTGCTTTCTCTTCTGCCCATTTCCACCTGTACTGCTCCCACTTCAGTCTGTGAGATGTTTAGAGTTGTCTTGGCATTTTGTAGCAGGAATCTTAAAAGGCTCTTATTCATAAAAACAAACCTGGATCAGGTATTGGGGTGAATGCTGGAAGATCAGAGAGACAGAACAAGCCACAGCTAACCTCACCTGGCCAACTTCTCAGTTGATCTTGCTTCCTTAGACTGGAAGCCTCTGTGTCCTCATATCCGAATGACTCTCAGCTGAACTGCTGCTCAAAACCTAAAAGCTTAACCAGCCAAATGCTTCTAGTTTCTGGTCCTCACGCCTTATATACCTTTCTGCTTTCTACCATCACTCCCTGGGATTAAAGGCTCGCTTTCTGGGATTAAAGGCATGAGTCACCATGCTTGACTGTATCCTTGAACAGATGGATTTCTGCCTCTGGAATGCTAGGATTAAAGGCGTGTGCTACCACTGCCTATCCTCATGTTTAATATTGTGGCTGTTCTTTCTCTGACCCCAGATAAGTTTATTAGGGTACATAATATTTTGGGGAACACAATACCACCACAGCATTTCTGCCCCCCTCCACTTTCTGCCAACTGACCACCAAACTGCTGTTCGGGACCCCACAATGTAGCCCTCCCTGCCCACCACATCCCTCCTTTTCTTTTCTTCTCTTCACTTGCCATGTATTAGGCAGTGTGGTCCAGGTGGAGGTAGGACCTGTCTTAAAGTCAGAAGATCCAGTGCTCAAGGCCCAGCGTGGTCTTTTTTACCTATGGGAGTCTGTTAAAATCATTTAACTTTCAGAGACTCAGTTTCCCCAGGTACTAAGGAAGGCTTACAAGTAAGCTAAACAATGTGTCATCTTTTTTCATAATGCTTTTGGCCTGTCCACAGCTAACTATACCTTTAAATGTATTTTATATGGTAATTTGTACCTTTTTAGTTTATTTTTTGAAACAAGATCCTACATACGTTAGGCCTGCCTTCTACTGTTTATAAGATGACCTTTAGTATCTGATTATTTTGCTTTCATCTTCCTGATGCTATGATTACAAACATATAGAATTCTTTTTTTTTTTTTTTTTTTTGGTTTTTCGAGACAGGGTTTCTCTGTGTAGCTTTTGGAGCCTGTCCTGGAACTTACTCTGAAGACCAGGCTGGCCTCGAACTCACAGAGATCTGCCTGGCTCTGCTTCCCAAGTGCTGGGATTAAAGGCGTGCGCCACCACTGCCCGGCACAAACATATAGAATTCTATGCCTGACTTTATGTGGTGGGGGATCAAACCCAGACTCTAGTGCACACTAGGCATGCACTCCACTAACTAAACCATTAATGGAAATCCAGAGGTTGCTGGATCTTAAGACCCTCTCAAACCTCACCCATCTGGTGACACTCAGCTCAAACATGTCAACACCTTGAAGTCATCCTTTAAGCTTCAGAAATGAGATTCCTCCTTTCTCTGAATAACCATAGTAATCTTCATCTTTCTTCAGGTCACCAGCTTCCTTGTGTTCTCACTCCCTCTTAGGATTCTTGAGGTATCAGTCACTTGATCACATGTACCTAATCATCTTAACGTGTAACATTCACTGGTATTCAACACATTCACATTCCAACTAATGTTTCAAAACCTTTTCTTTCCTTTTTGTGTGAAAAGGTAAAAAAAAAAAATAATGAACAAACAAACAAGTCCATTGAGGAATCACCACACAGAACCTTTTCCATGGCAATCATTTAAACACTCTATCTCTAGGATTTGCCTTTTCTAGATATTTCACAAAAATGAATCAAACAATATGTGTAGTTGGTTATTTTTACTCTTTGCTTTTTGGGGGCCTGCCACCCAGCTTCCAAATAAATACACTGAGACTTATTTTTACTTATGATTGCCTGGCCTTAGCTTGGCTTGTTTCTAGCCAGCTTTTCTCAAATTATCCAGTTTACCTTTTGCCCCGAGCTTTTCCCTTTCTCTATTCTATATATCTTTCTTCCCTTCATATTCCGTGGCTGACTGTGTGGCTGTGTAGCTGGCCCCTGGCATCCTCCTCTCCTCCTTTTTTCACTCCTTCCTCTTCTCCTTTTCTCCTTCTATTTACTCTCTCTGCCTGCCAGTCCTGCCTATCCTTTCTCCTGCCTTGCTATTGGCCGTTCAGTTCTTTATTAGGCCAATCAGGTGTTTTAGACAGGCACAGTAACACAGCTTCACGGAGTTAAACAAATGCAACCTAAAAGAATGCAACACATCTTTGTGTCATTAAACAAATGCTGCACAGCATAAACAAATGTAATATGTCTTTAACTAAAATTCCACAACAAATATGAGATTTTGTTAGAGCTCTTTCACTGAGCTTAATGTTTTTGTGTTCTACCTAAGTGATAGCATATATTTATTTACTTATTGATTTATTCCTACCTTTTTTCTCTTTTTTTGTGAATAACACCACTACAAACATTTGTGACTTGCTATTTGAATGTGTGCTTTAAGTTTTTAACCTAGAAGTAAAATTCTGGGTTAAAACACAATCCGTATTTAACAGTTTAAGGAACCACCAAGTGTTTTCTGCAATGGCTGCACCATTTGGTATCCTCACCAGGAGTATGTAAATCTATTTCTCCACATTCTTTTTTTTTTTTTTTTTTTTGGTTTTTCGAGACAGGGTTTCTCTGTGTAGCTTTGCGCCTTTCCTGGAACTCACTTGGTAGCCCAGGCTGGCCTCGAACTCACAGAGATCCACCTGCCTCTGCCTCCCGAGTGCTGTGATTAAAGGCGTGCACCACCACCACCCGGCCACATTCTCCATTTTTAAAGTCAACAGAGCGGGTATGAAGTTGTACCTCCTTATGCCTTTGAGTGTCTCCTTAGTGATTAATTATATTGCATCTATTTTCGTGTATTTGCTAGCTACTTGTGTATTTTCTTTTAAGAAATGTCTATTCACATCATTTGTCTCGTTTTGAATTGGGTTGTTTGCTGAATTGTAAAATTTCCTCCTTTGTTCTGACCACTGTCTTTATTAGATATAAAAGCATAAATATTTTTCCAATTTGTAGGTTGTTAACTTATGTGATACTGTCCTTTAAGGCACAAAAATTTAAAATTATAATGAACTCCAATTTGTATTTTTCCTTTGGTTGTTCATTCTTTCCAGTTTTAAATGTAAGAGTTTTTCAAATCAGGGCCAGTGTGGTGGTACATACCTGTAATCCCAGCACTTAGGAGACTGCGGCAGGAGGATAAATTTCTCTAAGTCAACCTGGGCTATGAAAAAGTCATCCTTTAAGCTAGTCAACCTTCTTTTCTTCCGAGACGGAAGTCCTCATCTCAGAAGAAAAGAGAAAATTAGCTACCAAATCTGAAATCATGAAGATTTACAGTCGTTTGCTGCTAATGGTTTTAGCTCTGATGTTTAGATTATCAAGTTCATTTTTGTCAGGTCCAAAGGAAACTCCAATTCCCAAACTTCAAAAGGCAATCCAAATATCCAGAAATGGGTTCAGCCTGGACTATGGAGGATTTCTGGTGGAACTTGTGAAGTCAGTTCTCCTGTACCAAGGGGAGTCATTTCCCTCACCACAATGACAAAAGGCTTCCCTTGGTGCCTATTAGCATACTAAAAAAACCCGAGGCTGGCCTCCAGGCTCCTGCTGAAGCTCAAGTACCTGTTACTCACTTCCAAGTTCATCCCAGCCCTTCTCACCTCCTCTCCTACCCCAAACTCCCTCCAGTTCACAAGCTTCCCTCCCCTCAGCTACTCATTCTTTTTCTAACCCTGCTGTTCTCTCTCTCCCCTCCCCTTCTTCCTATGTCCCTGCTTCTCTTACGATGCTTTCTCTCTTCTCTATCCCTACAGTTCTCTCCTCTCTCACAGATAGCTCTGTCAGGGTCCAGTCTGCTGGCCGTGTTCAGTCTATTGCTTTCCTTCTCTGCTCTGGACTCTTCCAGGTGCCTCTGGCTATTCTCTCTCTCATAGCTACAATAAAAACCTTCCCACAGGGTGGTCTATACAACAGAGTGGTCATGCCATCTGTTTACATAATTTTAAGTTCATTTTTTAAAAAAATCTGGAGTGAAGTAGTGATTCTATTTCTTTCTCTGCTTATGGTCATTATCTTTCTGAAACATTTTGCTGAAAAAATACTCGTGATTTATTAACTCATTGAGCCTGGTTGGGTTTTACAAGTGCTGTTCCTGTTCTAGCTGTGTGGCCTCAGATAAAGCTTGCCACCTGTTCGGGTCTCAGTTGCCTCATCTGGAGAGTAGAGTTGCCAACAGTGTATCTACCAGGATTGATGTGAGGATTCTGCGGGGCTAGAAAAACCCAGAAGTAGTCTCCTCCATCTTTTTCTTTAACTGTAAGCATATCATTTCATTTCTTGTTTCTTGCAAAACCCAGGAACAAACGCAAGGGACCACTAGCATGATTATTTCCTGTATTCATTCTGACTCCCTCCCTCCTGGAGTTAAGGGACCAAATTAGATGTACAAGCAACATGCTGTCCCCTCCCTAAAGGTTAGAGGGATTGTTAGCAGTGAACAATATTTGTATCCTCACAGAAACAAGCCATTCAGGTTGATCTGATGCTTCGTTTAGACTTTCATGGGGGATTGTGCCAGACTGTAGCCAAGGTTCTTTTTGGAGGAAATGCTGGAGCTCTGCAGGGCTAAGAGTGCAATTATCATCTTCCCAGTTCATGCACCAGTGAACCTTTTACAACTTGCAGGTTTTACAGTGAGATGCTCAGCAGATAAAGGCACTTTCCACACAAGCCTGCAAACTTGAGTTGGATCCCCTAGATGCAGGAAAAGTGGAAGGAGAGCATTGACTCCACAAAGTAGGCCTCTGACCTCTATATGCGAACACACAAACATACAAAATAAGAATTAAAATGTAGTTCTGAAAAATTAGATTTGATGGCTCAGATTGTTGGATATATATATGTGTGTGTGTGTGTGTGTGTGTATGCATGTATGTATATATGTAGGTATGAATGAATGAATTAAAGAAGGAATGAATCTAAGCCAGCTGCCAGAGTTAGTTACCCCAATATATAATTGGTTATCTGTGTTTATTGTGAGTTATTCACAGTATCCAAGACATTGAACTAGCCAAGATGTATTTGTGGAGGGGAGGGGGGAAGGAGAGAGAGAGTTTTAGTCAGCTCTAAAGAACAGAATTATGTCATTTTACAGGTAAAATGAATGGGATTAGAGATCATAATATAAACAAAATACTCCAGACTTGGAAAGACAAATATCTCATGTTTTCTTTATATGCAGAATCTAGGTCATAAAAAGAGAAGTGAAAACACAAGGGATTCTATTTGGGAGGAGGAAGGGAGGAAGAAGATCAGTGGGAAGGGGGTGGGGACAGTAGTGAGGGGGTGATATGATCAGAGTGCCTGTATGAAAATGTCACAATGAATCCCATGAGTTTGTACAATTAATATAGACTTAAAAAAAAAGACCTGTTTGTGAGTTCGAGGCCAGCCTGGTCTCCAGAGTGAGTTCTAGGAAAGGCGCAAAGCTACATAGAGAAACGCTGTCTCAAAAAACAAAAGAAAAAAACAAGAGAGAGAGAGAGAGAGAGAGAGAGAGAGAGAGAGAGAGAGAGAGAGAGAGACCTGGTGGTTCTAGAAAAGGGAGGTGATGTAGGCAAGCTCATGGTACTAGCAAGTGGGAAGTAAGACTGGAGATCAGTTGACTCTAAGACTCATACAGCCTTCCCTTCAACACTGCCTTCTCCGAGAGGGCTTCCCATTTCAGCTGCTGGTGCTCTCATCATCATCATCATCATCATCATCAGCAGCAGCAGCAGCAGCAGCAGCAGCAGCAGCAGCAGCAATCTCTATGTATGGGAACTTAGGGGAGTGACTCTTATCCCTGTCTGAACGTTGGAATCACTTGGAACTTTTCTTCCCTTCCTCCCTCCCTCCCTCTCTCCTTTCCTTCTTTTCTTCCCTCTCTCCCTCCTTCCTTTTCTCTGTCCTTTCTTTCTTCCTTCCTCTCTTCATTGTGTTTCTAAGACAAGTCTTCAATATCCAGCTCAAACTGTTCTTGAATGCAAGATCCCCCTGTTTCAACTTCTCCAATGATGGATGAATCCTTTTTAATATAGATGTCTGGGTGTCACCCTCAGAAACTGAGGTCATTGGACACATGGAGGTTTAACAGCTCCCAGGGTGATTCTGATATGGTGCCAGGCTTAAGGACCACTGATCCAGTGTTTCCCCGACATTACTGATGGTTGCAATTACCTGTGCTCTGCCTCATGCTCACCAGCTCGCTAGCTTGGACAGCTGCATATTTGCTAAGCATCCGGAGGGATGTTGAGATCAAAGGCTTTTCTCATATGCATCTTCTGTCAGCCTCACCATAACCTGGGAGGAAACAGGTCAGAGCTTAGCAGTTCCATTTGTCAGCTGAAGCTCTGGAAGTATAGCAATTTATCCACAGATGTCCAATGAGTCGAAGAGCTGGGGCCAGAATCCAAAGCTTGACTCTGACACATCACAGGTGTCCCAAACTAGTCTTCACAGTGCCAGTCTGGGAATTGAAGGACCAAGTTTGATTATTTGTAATCCCTCAATCTTGCAAGCTGCATCTCAGAGAAATGTCCTTAAAGAACATCCTGGTTCTTTCATACTACCTGATCCTCAGAGCCTCAAATTCCTCACCGTTTAGGACACACAGATGGCCTGTTGGCAGATGGGCATGGAGTTCTTCCTTTCTTTCCCCTTTATTCTTCCTCCTCCTTTCTTTTTTCCTCCTCCTCTTCCTTTTTCTTCATTTTCCCCTTCTCATCCCCACATCATTTAAGTAGAATTAACATAGGAAAGCCGAGGTTTGAAATGAGAAAGGCCTAATCTGGTGAAGATGCTTTT
Source organism: Peromyscus nudipes (assembly GCA_902168325.1). Taxonomy (NCBI): domain Eukaryota; kingdom Metazoa; phylum Chordata; class Mammalia; order Rodentia; family Cricetidae; genus Peromyscus; species Peromyscus nudipes. Next base: position 6,897 of record CABHPH010120639.1, read on the forward strand.
CAGACAGCTTTGGGGAACTTGAATGATAAAATATTCAACTTCATTTAAAAGTAGACACTATAAGGCTGTTTCTACTGCTTCAAATATCAACATAATCAAAACATTACCTTCTACCCCCTCTATACAACAAAACCCATGAATATAAAAAACACAGTGAAAATAAAAGGTCATAATTATCACTGTCAGCATATATTCTGCTTGGCAAAGCATTTCTAACAACTTAATATACTATTTGTTTGTTATTGTCTGTCTCCCTGCACAAGACCACAAGACACTGGGGCAGGGACTTTATCTTACACTTAGTAGGAATTCACTCCTTTTTTGGAGTGCCCTTAACAGGATGTATCAGGTGCCAGGTGTTTGGTTTGGGAAAGTATTGAAGTAATCCCACTCTGAACCATAGCATCTGCTTCTATTGCTCTGTAACTGAAGGGTCTTATTCAGCTTTCTGTGTCCCTATCTCTCCATCTCTAAAATGGACATAACCCTAGATCCTAACATGCTGCAATCCAGAGCAAGGAACTGACCACTGCTTGCCTTCGTTAGATAGGACCCGGGATTTATATAGCCTGGGACTTGTGTCTACAGGTTATCTGCCACTCCCCATACCTGCCACAGAGAAGGCCACTAGAGGCTATAAAAGGGATGTGGAACAAGCTCTCCTCAGGACCTCAGGAGGGCTTGGGTCCCTATCAACACTTTTTTTTTGCTTTATGACCTCCAGAAAATCTCTGTTGAGTTCAGTGACCTAAATGGAGGCTACTTGTTGCAGCAGCCTTGAGAAACAAGTATAATAGCCCTCCCATCTTCCCACAATCTTTGCTTCCCTTGAATAGATCTTAGAACCAGTAAGGGTCTAAGGATCAGGTATGGGGCTCCTACCATCCCTGTTCCATGGACCAGTTCCCCTCACCAAACTGCAAAGTTCAGACGGACCATGCCATCTCGAACTGACGAGAATTGTGGTGAATCTTACCTACCTATTCCTTATCATTGACTAACCCAGCCACTCTAGGAGCTTCTGGTGGCCACTCTGCTCCATGCATACCAGCATATTGAGCTCCTGGCTTTAAAACCACAGTCCCTCATTTGCTTCTGAGAAACTTGACCTATGGACTGAAAAAATCTATCCCTATTCTCTCTCCCAAGGTAGGCTCCTCCATTCTCACTCCAGAAGCTCTCTGCAGTGACACATCTGAGCTGTGACGTTCCAGATACTTGGTCAAGTGTTATTCTAGTGTGTGTGGTTTTGGATGAGATTAATATGCATTAGTAGACTGAGTAACACAGACTACCCCCATCCAATCAGGAGGAAGCCTGAACAACCACCAGGCTCCTGGGACAAAGAGAATGCTTCCAGCTGGATTGTGGAGCTGGGCCATTAGTCTTCTCCAGCCTTTGAACGTGAACAGAAATACAAGTTTTTCTTGGGTCTGGAGTCTGCTGGCTTTTAGCCTGGAGCTCACAGTGCTGGCTCTCCAAGGTCTCAATCCTTCGTACTAGGATCGGAACTTACCTAGCCTGTACAGAACTTGAGTCATCTCAGCCTCTGTAATCACACAAACCAATTCCTTCTAACAAATCCCCTTCTTCCTGTCTGTTTGTCCGATTTGTTCTGTTATTCTGAAGCTCCTGGTGCATACGCCACGCCCCCCATTTCCTCCCAGACCTAAGACCTTTGCTGCTTTGGCAGTTTCAGGCTTTAGAATCAGGGGATCAGATTCTGGCTCTGTCACTACCTTGCTCTGCTACCGCTGCCTTCAGGAGATAAGTCTATAAAGATAAGATCAATGACACCAGTCCTCTTAATTTGCTGGACCACTGCAGCCAGCCATGTGACAATGGTGTTCTCGTAGAAAATAGAAATTTCCACCTCTCTACCTCCACCTTTTCATCAAGAGACAAAAATCCCCCTCTTCCTCCTTTTTTTTCTTTTTATTTCCTGGAAGAGCAAAAAAGCCTTGCAGCTAGAGGAGGTCTGGAATGCTGACCTCCTGTCTTAGTAGGTGGCTATGGGCGGGCCCTTTTTGTCCTCAGGGTCTCAGTTTCCTGTGATTACAGTAAGGAGAGGGAACCCAGCCAAATTGGAACACAGAATCACAGATAATCATCTCCCAGGGACTTGGGCCTAAATGTCTTCAAGCTCCAGCTCCCAGGAGTGGTTCAACTTTGACTTTGGCAGGTGGTTCTGACCCTATCATTCAAGTCAAATCTACCTAGCACCCTCACCCCTTCCGAGGACAGATTTCCTCAGCTCCGATGTACCTGGCAGTTCAGCTATGTGACTCACAAGCCCGTGCATGGAAAATATTTCTAGATAGCTTACTTACCTTTCGCAGGATTGCCATTTCTAATTGCCGAGATTTCTTTCACGAGTGTTTCTTACTAATGAGAGAGAATTTGTTTAACACACATCTTTTCCCCTTTTGGCCTGAGCTGTTTCTTCTGCTCGTTGTAAGATACCAGAGTATGATGTCTTCAACAATAAGATCCTATCAGCTGGTTCTATTGGGCAACTAAGAAGAATGACAATAGTTTGTATTGTTTGGGGGTGCCTCTGGAACCTCCATGACCAACAACTCATGAGGACGTATTATAGTCTAAGTCATGTCAGATCCCCCAGCTCTTACCTTAAAGCTACCCTCATCATCTAGGGGTCTCCACAGAGATCTCATTTTCCATTCTGTGGTTACTTAACCCTACCATCTCTCCTCAAGGCCCCACAACAGGAGCCTGACTTAATTGGTACTGGAGATGAGGATGGCAGTGAGGAATACTTCCCAGATGTGCAATTGATCACATGGACACTTTAGTTAAGACATCAGGATGAATTTCCTGACAGTTGTAAAAGACAAATAGAGAGGGCCAATCTGCCTGAGGATGGTGGGGGGGGGTGTCTTCTCTTTCTCCCTCCCTTCTTTTTGTGGGAGCTCATTAATCAGAGGTACAACAAATGCCTTCAGATATGGCCTACTGGTGATTACAGTAGGGGCAGGGAGGAGGCCTGGGAGTCACCCTTTGACTTCTGCATCTGTATTGTCCGGTAGCCTCACAGAACCAGGCTCCTCCCACTCTGGACGCAACAGTGGGACATACCCATGACTGTTCCATCCAGTGCCTCACAACCATCCCTCAGATTTCCGACAATAAGGCAGTTTTGTGAGTAGGTGGGCCCTGCATGGTTCAAGGGCAGTGGCAGACCGTCTGGCGAGAAGGAGCTACCAGCACCTCTGAAGAGTGAAACTAAGAAGACCAATGGTCAATCAAGAGTTGAAAAGTGCCATCAGCGGGCTGGAGAAATGGCTTAGAGGTTAAGAGCACTGACTGCTCTTCCAGAGGTCCTGAGTTCAATTCCCAGCAACCACGTGGTGGCTCACAACCATCTGTAATGAGATCTGGTGCCCTCTTCTGGTCATACATGCTGTATACATAATAAATAAATAAATCTTTAAAAAAAAAAAAAGAAAAGTGCCATCAGCAAGGAGTCGGGGACAGTGTTACACTCCCCTGAGAATGAGAGAAGGTTCCAGCTGGGCCAGTACAATGCCTCTGTGTGTATCAAGATGCAGAGAAGAAGGGAGAGACAGTATACCCTACTAGACTCATTTCCCCAGCTGCTTGGTCTGTGGGTGCTGGGTACCTGTGAAGGAGAGGGGCTGTGGGAGGGTCGTGAGCTCAGGCAGGAACAAATACCCTCCCCACGTATCTGGTCAGCCTATTCTTAATGAGAAGAGAATGCCCACCCAAGCCCCAGGCCCTGTACTCCTATTTAGAAGGCAGGTTTGGATCATTACCTCATTGCTGTCTGGGGACTGCTGTCCTGTCTCCTGCTCTTGCTCCAACAGCCAACATCCTGCAGAGCTGCACTCAGAATCAAGCCTCCCACCTCAACAGGCTATGTCTTTCCCTTATAGGACAAGTATCCAAGGAAAGATAGTCGCAGGGCCCTGCAACAGGTATGCTGAGCAGGACCACGGGGCCTATTATCTTGCCACACATATGTCCCTTTGCTCCTATTTGTGATGCTGACGACACTTAGGATTCAGCTGTGGGCTGAATTCAGTAGCTGGGCTCCCAAGTTGCAGCACTGGCTCTCCCAGCTGCCACAGTTGGGTTCTGAGCACAACCAGCCTCAGCACCATCTGGGCATCAGTTCTTCCTGCCACATGCAGTACTGCCGGAGCTGCGCCTCTGTCCTTCCCTCCTGACTCCCGTGCCCTCCTCTCAGCTGGACTCCAGCAGAGGCTGAGTCTTCACAGTTCCCACAAGCCAAGGGCACTCCACCAGTCAACCAGATGCTGAAGGGCTGTGGGCCTGTGTGTCTGTGTGGGCACATGTTTGTCTCAAGGCCTGGGGTTTTTCTGTGCTGCTGTGTGGACACATGGTGTGGTCTGGATATCCTTGCATGACCGCCTGTACCACATTGTGACACCAAGAACACTCTGGGGACCATTCTGCCAACAACAGTGAACACTCACCAGATGGCCTTATTTTTATTGTCAGGTGATGTGCTCCTCTGACAGCCCCCAACAGGCCTACTGATTCTTAAATTCCTCTATCAAGCCCTATCAGGACTAAGGTCATCAACAGAGTGAGGTTAAGTGGCAAGATGGAAATGTCCTTTTCAAATAGCGCTGGATAATAATGCTCATTTTGAAGCTGAAACTTTAATGGTTTAATTTTAGGCCTTATAAAAAAATCTCTTTGTGTGAAAGCCATCTCATCAAAGCCGTCAGAACACAATGTTCCTTGGGTCTAAATGGATGCATCAAAGCAGTCAGGTCAAAATGCTATGCTCACTTGCGCTCTCTCTCTCTCTCTCTCTCTCTCTCTCTCTCTCTCTCTCTCTCTCTGTTACCGCATATGCCTGCTTCCAAGCATATGAGGGAATCACGGACTCCCTTTTATGAACATTTGGAACAGCCCAGATCTCTGCTGTATGCTTGCTAGATTTTGTTCACTTTACACCGTATATGTGTGTGGAGAGAGGTGTCTGCCAGCCTTGCCTAGAGAAATATTCTGGCAGAGGGGTGCCGCCCTATAACTTGACTCTACACTTCATTGTGGCAAGGAAATGAGGCTAATGCACTGGAGCAGGAGTCCCTGTCTGCCCTTCCTTCTAGTCAGACACCTCTTCCCATCTCATCATTCCGGTGCTGTCATGCAACCAGGCAGTCTTTCCAGCAAATTCCCTCTAATGGAAAGTCGTCAAATGCTTCATAAAAGAGAAGCCTTGAAGTCCCCATTAGGAAGAAATTAATTGTCGACTGTGGGTTTCATGGGACTCCATTCTTTTAAGGTTTCAGGTTGGAAAAAGGCCAGAAACGCAGCCCCCTCCCCCCAGTGCCGTCACACAGTTGCCTTGGGCAGCATGGAAGGGATCGAGTGAGAAGACTGGAGTGGGACTGGCTGGTGCAGGGACCAAGTCCAGGGTGGGACTGGGTGGAATAAGGAGACTCAGTACCACGGTGTTGGCCTGATAGATGGTATATTGACTGGACTGTTTCACTCCACTGCCATCCCGCACGCACCACTGCTGTGGGTAGGGCTTTTGTTTCTCTTGCCTATACACTGACAGTCATCTCTCCTGTTTCTCCTGTGGCTCTTCTTTCCTTTCTTTGTCTCCATCCCATATTGGTCCAGAGAGAGCCTTCTGAAACACTAGCCCATGGTTGTCACCCCCTATCTAAAACCCTTTGCTGGGTGTCTGGGGCAAACTTTCCTATGGGATCTGAGATGTTCACTATGATCTAAAGACAATGTGACAAATATATTAGGAAGAGTCTTGACCTCCTCTGGCCCCCCATAAAGTAAATAAAACATTTTGATTGCATAACACATCAACATAGCTATGTTAAGGTGTCCCAAGTCTCACCAAGAAGAGGGGTCTAAGGCAAGCTTGTTGCCCCACTTTTTGACACCAGTCTCCTTTCCAATGTATCTTTCCATTAGAACACGGCATCCAGGGAATTCAGTGTGAGAGCTAGCATCTGCAAGACTCTCCAGGCCATCATGTTTGTTCATACTGCCCACAACCAGAAGCCCTTCCTAGCCTCTCCCTACTGCCTCAGTAAGGATTGGCAGGACTCTAATGCTGTACTTCTTCCAAGAAACCCACGCACTAAAGTCCATCCTTTACTTTCCAGGTAGGACATCAGTATGCTATGCCTTATGCCCTGCACTTACCTCTGACTTGTAAGTCACTTCTGTGATATAAACTCTTTCCATATTTGCCTGATGGACTTGACACAAAGTGATTGTCTATTACATGATACTCAGGGTCTGCATACCACAGAAAGGAAGCACAACAGGCCAGTATACTCATTTAGGAGTGCTCATTAAACAACCCAGGAGGCTCCACTCCAGGAAGGTGGCTGAGATTTGGGCCTTAAGTAGCATGTGGAATAATCAGGCTCTACCTCTGAGTGATCGTCAGTGCCTCTTTGGGGACAAACTAGAAAAGAAAGGCCTTGGGCCTCACTCATTTCCACATGAGTCAGGGGCATGTCCTGGCCCTTGGTGATGCACCTCTCATCTCTGGGTGTGTTTCTTTCTCTGTAGCAATGTTTCCTTGCCAGACTATCTTTGGATTTCCAGCCCCCAAATATCGACACAGAGACTTCTTATTAATTATGAAAGTGTGGCCTTAGCTTAGGCTTGTCCCACTAGCTCTTATAACTCAAATTAATCTGCTTTTATTAATCTATGTTCTGCCATGTGGCTAGGTCACCTCTACTTTGTACCATATGTCCAACCTCTTTAGTGTCTCCCTGGCATCTCACTGGCATAATCCGTATGTCTAGATTCCTCCTCCTGTTGTAGAATATTATTTTAAGGTATATTAGATTTGTTTATGCTGTGGAGCATTTCTTTAATGATGCAAAGATGTGTTGCATTATTTTATGTTGCATTTGTTTAACTCTGTGCAGCTATTACTTTGCCCGTCTAAAACACCTGATTGGTCTAATAAAGAGCTGAATGGCCAATAGTGAGGCAGGAGAAAGGATAGGTGGGGCTGGCAGGCCGAGAGAATAAAAAGGAGGAGAAATTTGGGAAGAAAATATCTAGGAGCAGGATCAAGGAGGACTCCAGGGGCTAGACACCCAGCCACCCAGCCAGTCATGGAGTAAGAAGTAAAGAGAGGTATAAAGAAATAGAGAAAGGTAAAAGCCCAGAGGTAAAATGTAGACAGGATAATTTAAGAAAAGCTGGCTAGAAATTAGCTGGGCATTTATAAGCAAGGAAAAGCCTCTGTGTACTTATTTGACAGCTGGGTAATGGGCTTCCTAAAAGATCCACAGAGTAAAAACAACAACTACATCCTCCTCTCTTCCCCTCTCCCCAGAAATCCTGCCTATAGCTTATCCTTTCTTGCCTAGCTACTGGCTATTCAGCTCTTTATTACATCTCCACAATATATCTCCACACAGTATACAAATATCCCACAACATTTCCCACTTTTTGTCTAAATAAAAAGGAAAGGTTTTAACTCTAATACAGTAAAACTATATACAATACAAAAAATTATCAAGGAAGGATTACATTTGCAATGTCCACTCTATTTGTATTTAGCAAATTTGGAGAAATTACTCCATTATCTATCCTATCTTGGCAAGTCTAAAGTTTTATATTTAAACCACTTTCTATCATAATGTGTATTACCATCGTAAAAATATCTTTTTAAATCTTAAAACATTTTTTTAGATAAACTTAATTTTATAAAGTTTACATCTCTTATAAGTTTTTTAAAATTTGGTAACAAAGAAAATAGTATAACTATCTAGTCTTCAACACCCATCAGAGTATTGAGAAGGATATTACCTGAGTAAACAGGAAGTACAAACAACTACAGAAATGACAGAAACAGCTGGCTGCTTGGACAGTCATACAAGGTTCCTCTGCAACTTTGGGGCATCCATCTTTGGCCTATAGGTCTAGAATATCTGACAGACGTTTCTGTGAAGAAGGAATTTTGAAGGACTCTCCTATCTTGACTTGGCAAAATTTTGCAGTTGCTTTCTTTTGTGTCCTTCTTGTCCAGTTTGGACAGTACACTGTCAGCAGTCAAGGCAAGGGCAGTTTATTTCCCAGTAGCTAACTTTACCACAAATGAAAGCAAACTCCATATGGAGGTTCTTCAATGCTCATGGTCGTTTTTGGAAGTAAACTGGTGCTGCCAGAAGCAGATGTGTCTCACTGTCAAAAAAAACCCTTAGGTTATTAAAACATCTTAAATGCCATATTCTGTAGGTCTCTGAAGTATTTGAAGACCACCTGTCTATCTAAAATATATCTCTGTTTGACCTTGAAAACACACCTAACATGATTACAAGTGTGATTGTAATAGGTGACTAACTACTGAACTGTATTTCTTTATTATCCTAAACAGTTTTTGATAATAACTTTCAAGGACTAGAAACTTACATCACATTGTTAGATGAGCTGTATAGGTACAAAACCTTGAAGAAGAGTAGAAATGTATGTACAGTATGTTCTAACAAAAGTAACCTGAAATTTGTATCAATATACAAAAATCTAAACCAATGTAAACTAATACTAGTAGTTGCTCTTTAGTTTAAAAGTAGATTCAATGATCTACCCTTTTTCCTATCATTTCTATTTATTCTATATCCCCCCTTTTTCCCTTCAGAAAGAAATCCCTGAATCTAATCTCTTTTGCTCAGCTTTCTTCCTGACCATGATCAACAACTTGTAACCAACCCCTCAAATGATGATAAACATTTAAAACCCACCAAATGACCAAAAACCACCAACCCCACCTCTTGGTAATATGGGCATTGTGTTCTCTAGACTGCTTTTTTTTTGTTTGAGGGTGACAACATTTTTAGGGGACCCTGAAAAAATTTGGATAATGGTCAAGTCCTGGGAGAGCTAGTCGTATTATTTGCTGTTCAGTCTTTGCGTGATGGGAAAGTGTAGAGCTTATCTGAAGTCCTGTGAGGCTAGACCATTTCAGCTAGCAGCTTTGTAGTTGTTTTGGATGCAGAATTTTGCGTAAACTGCAACAGAGACCTTCTGAGAGACTGGATCCTGGGCTACTTGTCTTCATTGGTGTCTGGTTCCTTTTTTCCCCTGAAGACACAGAAATTTTTAAAGGTAACATACATATTTGCATTAACACAAGCATGGAATGTGCAGTATGCTCAGATCAGCTGAAGATGATTCTCTGTCCTATGTTTGAGCAGGTAAAAGACATCTGTCTACTTTATAAATCCGTTTGGACTGTATAACCAAACTGTCAGGAGGACTCTGTAGCCAACAGGATTCGTAATGTCTCATCCAGTCTCAGAGATGTTCCCATGTCAAGGGATCAGCTTATACATCACCTATCCTGCAGTCTTTCTTGGATTTTTCCTAAATGATTGTAGCCAAGATCCTCAGGAGGTCTCCTCTGATCAAATCTGATCTCTATTAACTTTGAAGGAATTCATAGCTTTCCATTTCCTGTGGAAACAAAAGCACCACCTCTCCCCTAACAGAACACATTGTCTGACTTCCATTCTGAAGCCAAGATATCCCTAAAGTATCCAGGCTGGTTTAATTTAGCAGTCCCTTCCACAATCCAATGTCTCTCAGCAGCTGCCATTTGCTCATCAGCATTTAAAAAATTCCAAGTTAATAAAGCACCCGACAGAATCCAGATACCCTGTGTATTTCCCATCTTTACGTGGCTTATTCCCTTTACACTATTTTACTTTTTCTTTAAAGACTATTTTGTTATTTTTAAACTATTTATTCATTATTATGACTATACTCATTTTCTTTTCTTCAGCACCTAAGCACATTTTTAAGCATACTGTATTTCAGAGGTTTTTCTCAGTCTGGACCTAACTTTCTGTGCATCTGCCGCCAAATCTTAAACTGCTAGACTATGGCTGCATGGCTCCTATTAGCACATGGTGCTGGTAGCTGGCTCCTTCCCCCTCAGTTCCGTGAGAGCCTAGCCTCATGCTGGCAGATACCATCCCTGGAGCAGCATTTACCCACCCCAGTTCTGGGAATTTCTTGTTTCCTCTTGTGACAGGCATTTGTATTCAGTGCTGTCTACTCAAGTGCTCACCTACACAGCAGAGCCTCTTAAAAGAGCCATGCTTCTGTAGCCAAGCCTACCCAAGAGACTGATGTCACCAGGGAGCTGCTTGTTCAGAATTTTTTTTTTTTTTTTTTTTTTTTTTTTTAGCTTTCTTGGGCTTAATGTGAATACATGGCCAGACCTTGAGTGGGACGTGAAGTAGTTCTTTCTCATGAGGACCACCAGCCTGAAAATAATGACATGGAGACATTATTAATTATGAAAGCTTGGCTTTAGATTAGGCTGTTCTTTTTTTTTTTTTTTTTTTTTTGGTTTTTCAAGACAGGGTTTCTCTGTGTAGCTTTGCGCCTTTTCCTGGAACTCACTTGGTAGCCCAGGCTGGCCTCGAACTCACAGAGATGCGCCTGGCTCTGCCTCCTGAGTGCTGGGATTAAAGGCGTGTGCCACCAACGCCCGGCACAAGATTAGGCTGTTCTTAACTAGTTCTTTTTTTTTTTTTTTTTTTTTTTTTTTTTTGTTTTTGTTTTGGTTTTGGTTTTGGTTTTCCAAGACAAGGTTTCTCTATGTAACAGTGCTGGCTGTCTTGGAACTTGCTCTGTAGACCAGGCCAGCCTCAAAATCACAGAAATCCACCTGCCTCTGCCTCCCGAGTGCTGGGATTAAAGGTGTGCACCACCACTGCCCAGCCCTAACTGGTTCTTACAACTTAAATTAACCCATATTTTTAATCTACATTCTTCCACGTGGCTTGTTACCTCATCTTTGTACTGCTCATCCTGCTTCCTATGTGTTTGGCTCATCTTCCTAGAGTTCCCCTCTGCCCAGAAGTCCTGCCTGTCCTCTCCTGTGTAGCTCTTGGCCAATCACAGTAATACATTATCACGTAGTGTCCAGATATCCCACAACACTTCTCTTTGCCGCTGACACTCCAAGTTCTAGAGTAGAGAAAGAACAGAAGCTACACAAATTAATATGAGGATTTGCTTGGGTTTTCTTGGGGGAAGAAGCCGGGCACTCTGCACAGAACCTAGCATGCAGTGAGTACTCAATAAGTAAGCACTGAGCAAATGAACTTGAACTAAAGCATATGAGCATGGAGGCTTGAGCATGACTCCAAAGACTTTGGTTGTTCTAGAGCAATGGCTCCTTGAGCCTGCTACAGGCTCTGGATTTCCACTATCACAGGCTCACCTTTGAAGTACAAACATTTACAAGTGGGAAAACAGCATTTAGTCCCCTCATGTGTTCTGACCATCTTGCTGCCACGTTTGGTCATGGAACAAACACTGATACTCCCAATGTCCCGGGCACTGTGTCCACGGGGCACAGTCCTTTTCTGTTAGACTTCCAGTCCCTTGTTGGAGATCCACCCAGGTGGCAGCGTTTCTTGGCCAGATAGACAGAAGAATTCATTCAGTATTTAGTCACTGAGTATGTACTATGTGTCAGCCACTGTGCTGTAGATGCTGAAGAAATAGCAAAGACCAAAGCTGTCAGAAACCCCTGTCCTCCTGGGACTTCGGCTGTAGTTGGGGAGAGATATAATAAACATAAACATGTAAATTAAGCAGTATGTCAGAGGGTGGTAAAGTCTGGAAATAACACAGTGACACAATCGCTGGGTCAGGAAAGGGGATGCACACTGCATTCACACAAGGCAGGCTGCACTGGAGTATAAGCAAGAATCTCTAAGTGGGGGAGGATGCAAGCCTTGCAGATAATGGGAGCTGAGCAGGGTAACAACACTAAGGTGGGAATGCTGTTGGCATGCTCAAGAAACAGAGGAGAGGCATGTGTGGTCAAAGCAGATTGCATGAGAGGAAGGGAGTGATGGTAGATGTCATCAGAGACAGGGCAAACAGTGAAGCTGGCAGTTCCTTGTAAACAGTGATCGGTACTTGAGTGAAATCAGAAGCCAATGGAGTTTTGAGCAGAGATCAAATTGAGATGTTTCTAGAGTCCGTGTTCAGAATAGAGTGGAAGAGCAAGGCCAGCCAATAGGCTTCTGGAGTCATCCAGGTGAGGAATATTAGGATGAGGAATGGTGAGGCTCTCAGTGTGCTTTGAGTATGGACGGCTTGAACCGGATGACTCTCGGGTTTTCCCTGAGCAACTGGAAGAGTGGAGTTTTCGTTCACTGCTAGTCACAATAGGCAATCACACCCAAGCTGCAGGACAGAGTGAAGGCTGATCATGTTCCTGAACAGCTCACTAATTCCCTACCTGCTCAATGCAGGCCTGCCGCCAGGGCAGGTCCTAGCTGACTTGGAGAAGTGTATATGTGAGCCACATTTCCGACAGGCCCTGGTAGAAACCAGAGAGAGCTGATGGTGCCAGGTAGCACTTGGGGGACCTTGGTTTTCTATGGACACCTTTGTCTAACTGCTCACAGCTTCCTTTAGACAGCACAGTCTCCTACAGTTTCCAGAAGCCTGTCAGACCTGAGAGAGCTCTGAGGGCCAAGTTTCCCAAATGGAGTCCAGGGCTGGTGGTTTGGAGAGAGGGATAGGGAATGCTGGGATTCCCCAGCATTTTAGATAGTAAGGAATTCATATGAGGACTGTTTATCAGAGAACCAACAGCCACTGAAAGAAGAAACCAGTCTCAGAGAGTAGCTTACATTTGAAGGGGCCATGATGCTTCCTCAGGATAATTCCCAACCCTGCTCGTTACTGGCTATCACCGCTGTATAGAGGATACTCAGCTCCCGCTTAAAGTGACAGGGTGCGAGAAGCTATGATACTCAGGGATCACTGGTCAGACCCAGAGGGTCATCTATCGCATCCCTTGTCCTGGATCTTACCAAGACCTTCCTTAACAAAGATGACTAAGGCTTCAGTCCCAACTATTGGTTTAAAGAACAGAACTGAGCTATATTTCCAGCAAACAAATGTGCTACACAGAATACTCTCAAACCTGCTGTACTGGCAACTCTGGCCACTGGTGAGCTGGCTGCTTCCTTTCAGAGGTGTTATTGTAAGGAAGCAATAGAAATGTTTACAGTAATTGGAACCCTTAAGAAAAACTCACCAGAGGAACAGGTCTGTGCCTTTTATCACAACTAAGAATTTTCTTAGTATTTCTCCTCGTTTAATTAATTACTTTTAATTGTATGTATATGTGCATTCGTGTGCAGTGCATGTGTGTTTGTGTCTGCGTGAACATGGGTGTATACATGTGCATATGTGTGCATGTGGAGGCCAGAGGTTGTCATCTGGTGTTTTCCTTTACAGCTCCCCACCTTAGTTTTTGAGACAGAGTCTTTCACTGAATCTGGAAACCACATATTGGCTACACTGGTTGGCCAGTGAATTTTGGGGATCTGCCTGTATTCATACCCAAGCACTGGATGTCACAGACACTCTCCAGCACACCTGGCTTTTCCATGGGTGCTAACTGAGCCATCCTCCAGGTCTCTTTCCAACCATTCTTAAGTCAAGCTAAGTCTTCAGTGGATGCTTTTCTACTCTATCCACCCCCCCCCCGGGTCTTCAAAGTGTTCATGACCCAGGAAGTTGATTCTGCTTGGATCTTCTTGCCCCACAGTTCTCTCAGGATTGTTCACATATGGACTGGCCTCAACTGGCTTCCCTCCTTCAAAGACTGAGGGAAATGAAGAAATGCTACAAAAAAAATGGGACTCAGTATTCTAGCACCTTTGGTACAGGACACAACTTTGAATGCTATGAAAAGAGAACTGTAAACACCAACCCAACCACAAACCCTTTATCTACAGTGCTGTGCTACCTGCAAGATGTGCTAGGTCAATGGTGGTATAAAGCTTGTGGGAGTAACCAACCAATATCTGATTTGACTTAAGGTCCATTCCATGAGATGGAACCCATACCCGACACTGCTTGGGTGACCAAGAACCAGGGACTAGATAGCCCAGGGACCTAGGGTAAAACCAAATACTACTGTTCTTAAAAAATAAAGCAAAACAGAAAACAAAGCAATAAAATGACTCCTAATGCCATTCTGCTACACTCATAGATCAGTGCCTTGCTCAGCCATCATCAGAGAAGCTTCCTCCTGCAGCAGATGGGAACAAATACAGAGACCCACAGCCAGACATTATGAAGAGAGTGAGAGACCTTGGAACACTCAGCCTTAAATGGGATGATGTCTCATTCAAATTCCTTCCCTCAGAGCTCAGAGAACTCCACAGAAGAAGAAACAAAAAGAATCTAAGAGCCAGAGGGGATGGATGGCATAAAAAAAAACAGGCCTCCTAAACCAACATGATATGCAATGCTTCCAGTTTAGTGTTTATGGGATTCCTGAGTGTGTGAAGGAGTGGGTCTCTGCTTCTTGTGCCGTCTCTTGGCCTCTTTTCCTTCTGTTTGTTTTTTTCCAATTCTGATGTGTTGGTTTTTGTTTTGTCTAATTTTATTTTTATTATTATCCCTCAAGAGCCTGTTTATTTTCTACTGAGAAACAGAAAGGGAGTGCATCCAGAAGGCAGGAGAGGTGGGGAGGAACTGGGAGGTACATAGGGAGGGGAAAACATAACCAGGATATATGTGAGGAAAAAAATCTATTTTCAATAAAAGGAAAAAATAAAAAGCTCTCAATGTATTATTCAAATCATGGATTATAAAGTTTCTCATTAAATCAAATAACAATAATATAAATAATAAAATTATTCTTTTCAAAAAGGAAGTAACTTATTAAGTATCTGTGCTAATGTAACAAAATACCACAGAGTGAATAATTCACAAGTAATAGAAATTTATTTCTCACAGTTCTGAAGGTTTGGAAGATCAAGGGCAAGATGTCACCAGGGTCAGTGGCTGGAGAGAACTGATCTCTGTTTCCTAGAAAGCACCTGGTTGCTTCATCCTCCAGACCTGTATCTTCAAGTAATCGAAAGGATGGAGAAGCAAAAGAGCATGCCTTCTACATTCGGACCCCACCCTTTTTTTTTTTTATAAAGATGCCAGTTCTGTTCATGAGGATAGAGTTCTTAAACTCAAGGCATTTTTGCACTGAGGACGAATTCTCAGCCTGAATTTTGGAGGGAACATTGCCCGTTCATTCTACAGCAGTGAGTGATGGGATTACAGGTATTTGTGCCGGATGCTGGGCTGTTATTTGGATGTTAGGATCTAAACTCTGGCCCTCATGATTGCACAGCATGTGCTTTTAACTGCCCAGCCATCTCCCCGGGCCCTGCAGATTGCTTTGGTTAGTATGAATAATTTACCAACAGTAAGTCTCCCAATCCTTGGGCAAGGAGTGTCTTTCCGTTTGTGTCTTCTCTAATTTCCTTCAACAGTTTAGTGCAGCTTTCAGTGGGGGGAAGTATTTTGGCTCCTTGTTTATTTTCAAATGCTTTGTTATATTTGACGGTACTTTAAATTAGATTTTCCTTATTTACCTTTTGATAGTTCATTGTTAGTCTACAGAAATAGAACTGACTCCTGTATGTTGACATTTTCTTCTGGAAATTAATTTGTTTATATTATTAGTATTTTTGGTTTGAGCGAGTTCCTGAGGTGTTCTATATATAAGATCATGTCATGCGTGAGCAGAGGTAATTTTATTTCTTCCTTTCCAATTTGAATGTCATTTCTTTGTTTGCTTATCTAATCGTTCTGGCTATAACTGCCAGTAGTATGTTGACGAGAAGTCACGAGGGTACATACCTTTGCCCTGTTCCATAATTTAGAGTAAGTTTTCAGTTTTCACTGAACGTGATGACAGCTGTGGGCTTGTTGTATGTGACCTTTATTATAATGAAGTACATTTTATTCCTAACCTTTTGAAAATTTTTAACAGTTAAAGAAATTGAATTTTGTCACTAAAAATTATTTCTCTATTTTTTTTGAAATTAAAATATAATTGCATCATTTCTTACCTTCCCTTTCCCCTCTCTAACTCTTTCCAAGTCCCCTCACTCCCTCTCCAATTCATGGTCTCTTTTTCTGTATGATATATGTGTGTGTGTCTGTAAATATATACATATATATATATATACATATGCATAAACATATAAGTACAAATTCCTCAGTCTGTAAAATGTTGTTTTTTTTCAGGACTGACCAATTGCTATTGAATAACGACTGAGGAAGGCTTATCCCTGGGATAGCTATTTCTCCAACTCTCAGCAGTCCTTAGTAGCCTGCAGTTCTTTGTATAGAATTGAGGAGACCCCTTGAGAGTCCCCCCTTCCACGTCAGTGTGTCTATTGATGTTATACTTCTTCAGTTTCATTGATCTTTTCTACTATTGTTTTCTTAACAATCTTGAGTGTGTGCACTGTGCATGCGTGCAAGCAGGTGGGTGTGGGTGTATGTGTGTGTGTGTGTGTGTGTGTGTGTGTGTGTGTGTGTGTGCCTGCGTATGTGTATCTATGTGGTGCTGGGGATGAAACTGGGGTTTAACGCATGATACACAAATAATCTACCACAGGGTCTGCCACAGGACTATATCCCCAGATCTATATTGAGTCAGTTATTGTGGCACAAGTATGTAACCCCAGCTACTTGGGAGGTTGAGACAGGAGGACCACAAGTTCAGAATCCTGCTTCCATCTACAGGGTGACTTCAACTTAGTGAAACCATGTCTCCATTTTTGTTGTTGTTAAAGGACTGGGCAAATAATTCATTTGTAGCATGCTTACCTAGTGTGTGAGAGGTCCTGAGTTCAACCTCAAGCATCACCTAAACAGAGATGGGGGGTTGGGAGGAAGGGAGAGACAGAGGGAGAGATTATTGTTTTATTGCTGCACTATTGCTTTATTGTGTCCTGTAAGTTTGGCACATTTTGGCTTCATATTTTCCTAATTTCTCCTTTGATTTTTTTCATTGGCCTGTTGGTTATTGAAGAGTATGAGGTTAGGCCAGCCAGATGCTCAGCAGTAGAGGCACTTGCTGCCTGATCATGCAAGCCTTAATGATTTGAGCTGGAGCTCCCGAACACACATAAAGGTAGAAGAAGAAAACTGACTCCAGAAAGTTGTCCTCTGACCTCCACATGCACACCGTCAGCACGTGTGCCACCCTCTTCCATGGTGACAGCACATGCACACAAATAATAATTAACGTTACAAAGGTTATTGGGCTAAGTAGCACATAATTGGGTTTTCTGGCTTTCCTTCTGCTGTTGATATGTAGTTTCAGTCTATTGTGGAGAAGGAGGAGGAGGAGGAGGAGGAGGAGGAGGAGGAAGAAGAAGAAGAAGAAGAATTTGGTATCACTAATCTTCTTCAACTTACAGTTACCTTGTGACCTACCGTGTAATCTATCATGTAGTGAATGGTCCATGTTTACTGAGGGGCATGTGTATTCTGTTGCTGAGTGATGTCCATTTATTTTCTAGTATTGTAAAACAGAGTTCTCTTACTGGTCTTTTGTTGTTGCTGAAAGTGGCTGTTGAAATGTACTTTTATGTGCTGTTATTTCTTCCCTAAGTCTCTCAAGGTTTGCTTCCTATATTCCAGTGTTTTGATGTTGAGTACAAATAATTACTATATGTGCTTGGAGAATTAACTCTTTTTTTTCTTTTTTTTTCTGGTTTTTCGAGACAGGGTTTCTCTGTGTAGCTTTGCGCCTTTCCTGGAACTCACTTGGTAGCCCAGGCTTGGCCTCGAACTCACAGAGATCCACCTGGCTCTGCCTCCCAAGTGCTGTCTTCTACTGTATTCTTATATTATCCATGTAAGAATTTATATCCTTTGCGTTGTGTACTCATTAATACATGGTTATAGTTATGTATTTCTTAATATTTTGTCTTTAAACTTTCATTCTGTAGTTAACCAGTGCCTTACATACCAACGTTACAGCCTTGGAGTGTGCTGCACTCGTCTCTATATTAATCCTTATATAGTTTGACAGTTCTATATGCTTTCATTTTGCTGTTTAGCAACTTCTCGTTTTAACTTCAAGAACTCCCTTTAGCATCTCGTGTAAATCTGGCCAAGCGGAGACAATCTCCTTTAGCTTTTGCTGATTGAGGGAATGTCTTTATCATTCGCTTACTTCGAAAGAACAGTTTTGCTGGCTCTAGAGCTTTGGGTTGACTTATTTTCTTTCGTTATTTTGTATCACCCCATTCCTTCCCAGCCTATAAGGTGTCTGCCAAGAAATCTATACATATAGACTTAGCCAGGCTCCTTTGCACGTGATTAGTCAGGCTCCTCTTAGTGCTTTCAAATTCTTTATTTGTCTTTGAACTTTAAAAAACAAATAAAAGGGGCATGGAAGTGGTAGGAGCATTTTGTTGGGGGTGGCAGGAATGGGAGAGGGTAAGAGAGTGTGTAGTTTGTGAACAGAACGTATTGTATTACATGCATGAAATTACCAAATAATAAATTTTAAAAAATCTATCTACACATAAAGATAACTTGATATTAATGTGTCTAAATGTAGTTTTTTTTTTTCTAGTTCGTGAATCTGGGTGCCTACTTTCCTATCTAAATTTTGGCAAGTTTTGAGTATAATCTTTCTGCCCTTTTTTCTCTTCCTTTTATTTCCGGAATTTCTATGATGTGTACATTGGTTCACTTTATGGTATCCCATAAAGTCCTATAGAACCCCCTCCATTCTGTATAATTTCAAATGAGCTGTTTCCACAGTCTCTATTTTCTCTCTTCTGCTTGATCAAGTTTGATATGTAAGCTCTGTATAACATCTTTTAGATCAATTATTCTTTAGCTCAAGAATTTGTTTTTTTCATAATTTCAATCTCATTGTTAATATTAATATTCCATTCAAGTATCATTTCCTGTTTTAATTTAGTTGGCTATCTGTGGATCCTTGTAACCCATGACACTTCTTTCATATGATAATTTTGAATTTATTTTCATGAGGCAATTCATAGATTTCCATTAATTTCTTTTTTCTAACATGGCATCTCTCTCATCTCCACAAGACTGACTCTGTCCTTTTTATTTTCACTCACACTTCTAGCTCTCTGTTCCTGTTCTCTTGAAGTAATGCCTCCTCTATACCAGTTCTTTCGGGTGAATTCCTGTCTTCCTCTAAACATACCTGCTCTCTGGTGTATCTACCATGCTTGGGTTATTGTGATAAATTTATGACTGTGTTCTGTTTTCTGCTGGATTTTCCTACTGTTTCAAATGCTCACCATCCTGCATAGTCCTAACCTTCCTTTGGGCTTTGGACTTTACCAGGCCAAGCATCAGATCTGGGCTTCCTCATTTGCTACCACAGTGACTGACCTAAGGAGGGCTTCTTCACCTCTCCGGGTTTCAGTTTTTCTCATCTACAAAATAGGGCCATTAGTAACAGAATTGCTATAAAAAGCAGATGAGCCAGTGCAGATTAGGGTCTCAGTACAGTGCCTAGCATCCCAAGAAAAGGTTTGTAAATGTGGAGCCAATGCTTGGCATATTACAGGCATTGAATGTTAGTTGCTCTGATGATAACCACCTTTCGGAAACAAGTCAGGTGGATTTTTACAGGTAGTACAGACATGGATCTGACTCCCAAGTTGGGCGAAGAAGACAAGAGAAAAGGCATTTCTGGCTCGCTCACCCTCGGTCCTGTTGCTGCATCGTTGACTAATTTCCCGCCTACCCAATACTTCAAAGTCGCCCAGACATTATTTGTCAAATACAGCTTCACTACTAAGAAAATATCACTAAGTATAAATGGCAAGCTTTGCTTTCCCACTGTTTCTTGAGCCTGATTTTAAGATGAGGATTAAAAGGGATTGCAGTTATCTAGTGAGAAAACAGGTGGTAAGTTGTGTTAACCGCACTGGAGAGTGTTGTTTGATTTTTCTTTTTCCATTTCTGAGATGCCTCCGTCTTTTCCTGAGCCCTGAAACTTGTGCCCTTTTTCAGCGCCTCACTCCCGACTTCTCTCACACTCTTTGCCGTCACACTGCTTCCCCTTCTCATAAAGCTGTCACAGGCCAGGACACAGCCGTTTCCTGTACTTGTTTATGTTTCTATTTTTCAGTGACCTGGACAATGTGTCCCAGTCCATGGACAGCCTGAAACCACCACTGATTCAGATGTCCCCTGGCCCTGAAGGCGATTGGAAGGAGGCCAGCCTCAAGTTGGGTGCAGCTCTTTCCCCACCCCTCAGAAGGGAGAAAGCTGCGAGCCATAGGGTTCTCCCTCAAGCTTGCTCATGCCTTGCTTCATCCCTTCCCACTCAGGTGCCATAAATTGCTCTCAGCTGACAGCGAGAAGCTTGCCCAAGATCACTGGAGACCGCGGGAGGCCCTGACAGGAATCTGCTTGCACAGACTCAGGACTACAGTTGAGAAATGAGAAGACTGCTCTGAGCATGCCTGCTCTTGCCTGATCTTGGAACCCAAACAGAGTGGGGTCTGGTTAAGTCTTGGAGGGGAGAAATGAAAAGGTGTGTCTATACTCTAGTAAGGGACGCAAGGAATGCTGAAAGAGCCCATGTGCTTCCTGTCCCCAGAGTGTGGAGACAGACATGTAGCTGTCTCGGCGTACGTACTTCTCTGTCTTCGAAGCAGCAATGTCTTCTTCTTTCACAGCCTCGGGTCGGCTTTGCCAGGTGAAGTTACTATTGAACACAGTCCAGCACAAAGATGTTTTAGAGTTAATTTATATGAACATCAGAAAAAAATAATGTAATAATCAATATAGCATGACTAACACTTACCTTTGTATCAATGCAGTTATAAAGTGCAATGATAATATTATTGATGAATGAGGGGGGGCATGAAAGTAAAATCACCTAAGGCCTGTGAAAGTTCATCTGTGGCTACTGGACTGTATGGCAATTGCAGGTCCATTACTCTCTTCTGGTTTTTTGAAGTGTTGCAGCAGCCCCAGGCCACCTTAGGGCCCTTCTTGACGATAGCTCGACTCCAAGGGACAAGGTAGAGAAGGCCATCTCCAGAAAGCTTTTGGGGTGGTCTGAGAAGGACAGCAGCCTTTACGGAGCAGAGCAATGTGTATGCAGCAGCCCTGTCCCAGTTCTGTGCTGTCTCTATTTCCTCCAGCCAGCTAGCTTCTGGCACCCTTGTTGAAACACAGTTCCTCACTGTTCAACAGCTCTCATGGACCACTTTTCATTCACTTGCCCCTGCACCCCAGTTCTAGAATCTTCAGCAGGAGGTCAGAGACTCCTCCTCACCTTTTGCACTGGGCTGCCATGGAAAGAACGCAGGCTGGAGGAGTGGGTCCCAGTTCTCTGCTGCCCATGCTCTTAGATCTCCATCTGCAAGAGAATGCTAACACATCACAAGGGAACTTAGTAGGAAAAAGCAGGGCATGGTGCCTGGCGTGAAGCGTGCTCAGTGTCCATGTATTCCCTCATATGCAATGGAAGCGTGGATGCCATCCTCACCCACCACTCCCTGGGCCTGTTTCAGCCTTGGTTTCTGCTTCCAGGTGACAGCCCCTAGCTCCTCTTCTGCCACCACTCTCTGCCTCCCTTGAGTCGAAGTGCATGCAGCCTGCCACAAGTTCCCTGAGCCAACGACGACGGCACAGGCATCTCTACACCGGACCTTGTGCTGGTCACTCCCATATGAGACAGCACTCCCCTGTGCCTATCCTCGATGCTCAGAGCCCCAAACAGGACATGACATAGAGTGATAAGAGATCAGGGATGAGTTGACCAAGGAAGGTTGTCTAAGGCTTGAAGTGTGTGGACCCTACAGAGGGTCAAGGAGGCTGTGTCGGTTATGGCTGAGACTTTGTTGAGAAAGATCCTGGATTGAATGAGGCAGCACAGTCAACAGGGATTAAATGCATGCTCTACGCCAGGATCACATTGGGCAACCTGTTAGATGCCCGTGAGTTTTATGGAGTCTTGCCAACACCCTGAGATTCATGTGTTCCTCTGCCCATTTATAGATGAGAGAGACTGAGCTGCTGAGAACAATGTGGTCTGGGCAAGTGCTGACTGGTAAGAAGTGGCAGAAACAGAATGTAAACACATCTCAAAGCGGCTCCAAACGCAATTGGATGGACTCCCTACCTCACTGCACTGGACAGGGTAGAAGACTCAGGGTTGAACACTAAAGGCGCCAGATTCCAGATGTTCCCAGGCTATAAGAAGGGTGATCATGTGTTGTGTGGGGTTCACCCCAGCATTGAAAATTCATTCCCAGAGGGAGAAAAGTGGCTCCTTAAGTCTCATGAAGGAAATGAAACTTACAAGGCTCAGGAAGTAAACAAACTTCACAAGTCTCAGGAAGTTCTAGAAGGTTTCAGAATTCACAAGGCCCCTCCAAAGTTTATATGAGCAAAAATAATTGCTTGAGAAGAGGAGATGCTCTGACTAGAAAAGCTGCCTGTTAAGTAATGGAATAAGCCCCAGGGATGCAGCTTTTGGAGTATTGTTGATTTCTTGGATTAGATTTCTGGCAATGCTTTTGAGTCATCCATGCTCCTTTAAGTTAAGTACAAGTCACCCTTATTCCTATAAGTAACCGCAATAAACTAAACGCTGACTAGGCTACACAAGGAATTGTTGATTTGGTCTGTTGTTGGTGCTCTATGTGAACCGAGTAGAATTTTGTTCTTGTCTTCCCTGGAAAAGCACACATTATAAGATAGCTATCTCAAGAACCTTAATTTGAGTGTGTGTCGGGGGTGGGGGGATTGGGCATAAGCAAGATGGAGCCCTGTGAAGTATGAAATAATTATAGCCATTCAGACAAACCAGGGTTCACGTCTTTCTGGAAGCCTCAATGATGACTTCAAGGTGGAGAAATGTGTGAACTCAGTATCATCAGATAGGTGTAGCTTCAGGGGGCCTTAAAATATAATAACCTCTGGAAAGATTGATAGCATTGTGCAATAAACAGGACACATTGCTAAGTACTAGGTGCATGCTACACGCCTTTATAATTCCTGGGGAAATTGAGTTTCTGAACAGTTAGTTTGTTCAGAGCCCCAGAGATGAAAAAAATTACAAACACAGGGCCTTCTGACTTCAAGAAAGGTCCTACCTCCATCTGTACCACACTGCCTAATCTGTGGCAAGTGAAGAGATCGAAATGAAATGGAGGGATATGGTGGGCAGGGAGGGCTACATTGTGGGGTCCCAAACAGCAGTTTACTGGTCAGTTGGCAGAAAGTGGAGGGGTGCAGAAATGCCTGAGACAACTCTAAACATCTCACAGACCGAAGTGGGAGCAGTACAGGTGGAAATGGGCAGAAGAGAAAGCAGAAGACAGAATGGCTCCCAAATCGAGAAGGAAAGAAAACAGGATAAGCAAAGGAGTCTCAGACACCGAGAACAGAGGCTGGGGACCACAGAAGCTATGGAAGAAGAGCAAGCAGGACTGGGCCAGTACCTCATGAGGACCCATCTCGTCAGGGCCCCACTGACCTCTCCAACCTGCTCTTCTCTCTCCCCTTGACCTCTGGACAGCAGCCTTGCTGACTGCTGATCCTTAAAAATGCTCACTTGTTCCCATCAGGACCATTGCAATTGTTTACCATTTCCTCTGCCCAGAACTCTTCCACCTGCATCTCTGCATAGACAACTTTTCCTTCCTGCAGGTCCTATTGGAGTACTTAACCACCTCAGAGACTTTCTTGCTGACCACCCTACTAGAGTTGACATCCATCCATGATGACCTCACCCTGGTTAATCACCTCCATAGCCCTTGGCATAGCTGAATACAGCTTGTGCATCTGCTGCTTTATTATCTACCCTCTTCCACTCAACTTCCCTTGAGAAAGTTTATGAAAAGAAAGTAAGAATTTGGGTGGGAGTGTCAGTGAAAGGATGGATAAGTGAATGAATGGATTGGTGGATGGGTTAGTAGGTAGAAGGCTGTGTGGGTAGATGGGTAGATGGGTGTGTGGATGGGTGGATGATTAGATGGACAGACAGGTGGATGGGTAGGTGGATGGATAGGTTGATGATTGAGTGGTTGGGTAGATGCATGGGTGAGTAAATGAACAACTTAATGGGTGGGTGGGTGGATGGGTGTGTGGATGGATGGATGGATGGATGGATGGATGGATGGATGGATGATGATGATGATGATTGAATTTGAATGAGTGGTGTCTTAGTTAGGGTTTCTATTGCTCTGATAAAACACCTTGACCAGAAAGCAAGTCAGGGAGGAACGGATTTATTTGGCTTACACTTCTATATCACTGCTCATCATAGAAGGAAGTCAGGACAGGAACTCAAACTGGTCAGGAACCAGGAGGCAGAAGCTGATGCAGAGGCCATAGATGGGCGCTACTTCCTGGCTTGTTCATCATGGCTTCCTCGGCCTGCTTTCTTATACAACTCAGGACCACCACCCAGGGATGCCACAACCCACAGTGTCCTGAGTCCTCCCCATTAACGATCTAATTAAGAAAATGCCTTACAGCTGGATATTATGAAGGAATTTTCTGAATTGAAGTTCCCTCCTTTCAGATAAGTCTAGCTGTGTCAAGTTGACATAAAATGAGCCAGCACAGGTGGGTGGATGGATGGATGGATGGATGGATAGACAGATGATTGGATAGTTGGATGGATGGATGGTGGGGTGGGTGGAAGACTGAGTGCA
>CABHPH010120639.1:31529-44179 GCA_902168325.1 Peromyscus nudipes
TGGGTGGATGGATGGATGGATGGGTGGATGGATAGATGGATGGATGAATGAATGGGTGGGTGGGTGGATGGATGGATGGATGGATGGATGGATAATTCAGTGGAAGCACAGTACGGTCTCTGCTGCCTGCCCCTTTCATGTTTTACTGTTTGTCAAAGAACTAGTCACTTTCAAACAGACTCGCTGTTTTGGTGACTTACTATATTTGTTCCTCATGTAGAATGCTTGCTCAGCAAGTGCAGGGGTTCTTACTGACGTCAGACCCAGGTCTATGCCTGGTGGGAACAGCAGGGGCTGGCACATATTAAACACTCAGTAAATATTTGTTGGACCAGTTACATGCAAAGGGGCCTCCTCATTTCAAGGGCTTGGGGAGACCTGAGTGGGCAGGGGAAGGAACAAGGTTGGGATCAGTTTGGGAAGGGAAAGGCCTAGAAACCAGAGGCCCCTGAAAAGCCTGGGAGGCTGCAGCTGAGGGTGAGCTTTCTTTCCAGCAGCTTCCTGGCTGTTGTGGCCCACATTCCCCATGGAGTACCACTGCCCTCTTGTGGACTATACCAAGGCGTAGCTGGCTCCAGGCTGTAGCTTCCTCTTCACCCAACAGACCAGTTCTCACAGGCTTGCTTAGTCCAGGTAGCTACTCAGCTGCCTCTATCACGAGGGCTGGCTGCAAACTAGCCCAGGAAGCATGTGCTCCCCTTTGAGTTCGTGGGTTCCCATCAGTGTCTGTGGAGTGCCTGTGCCTCCCACCTAGGCCAGTCCCACAGTGTGTGTGCACAGCTGTGTTGTGGTCATCTGAGCTCAGGGGTCATTGCCAGCATGTGTAGTGCTGTGAGCCCATATGGAGTGCCAGCATGTGTAATGCAATGCTGAGTGGCTGTTGACACCAGGTAGGGCCTGGGCCCCAGAG
Source organism: Peromyscus nudipes (assembly GCA_902168325.1). Classification (NCBI taxonomy): domain Eukaryota; kingdom Metazoa; phylum Chordata; class Mammalia; order Rodentia; family Cricetidae; genus Peromyscus; species Peromyscus nudipes. The sequence continues at coordinate 32,440 of CABHPH010120639.1, forward strand.
GGACGGGGTGCCTAGCCCTGACTGGAGAGCAGTGTTTCTCAACCTGTGGTTCGCGACCCCTTTGGGGGTCGAATGACCCTTTCACAGGGGTCACATATCAGATATTCTGCATATCAGATATTTGCATTACAATTCATAACAGTAGCAAAATTACAGTTTTGAAACAGCAATGAAAATAATTTTGTGGTTGGGGTCACCACACCATGAGGGACTGTATGAAAGTGTAGCAGCATTAGGAAGGTTGAGAACCACTGCTCTGGAGGATGACCACACCATTTTGCAACAGTGGTCCAGTGGCTGAGAATGCAACCTGGTGGGTTTGCATGCCTCTGTGCAATCATGCTTGTGTGACTGACTAGCCTGTTATCCTGAACTGAAATTTCCTATCTAATGAATTGAACCATTTACTAATAGGTAGATTCATGTCAATAACTGGATGTCTAGATTCCCTGAGAACCCTCAAAGCTCTGGCCATCTGGCTCTGCACACATGTTCCCACCTGGGCATGAGAACTGGGAAGGGCATAAGCTCTGTGCCCCTTGGTGGAAATGCACTCTCCAGCAGCCTGGTCCTTTGCCAGCACTTGCTCTTCCCGGTGACCTGCCAGAACCCTATAGTGATTTTACTTGAAGACTCATGCAGTTTTCCTACAAGGGAATGGATGGCCTTGGTAAAGTGGCTATCAAGGAAGGTCACTGAAGGAGGGCCCCTGAAAGGTGGGGGAATGAAAGGATTATACAGTTTGGGGTGACAGTAGGGTACCCAGGACAGGCACCCGCTCCTCCTTGTCTAAAGTCCTTCTCTCTACAGTGCCTTTCACAACCTAAGCTGGGTAACAAAGGAAGATGTGAGGTAGTATCAGCAAAACAAATCAGCAGCAAGGGACAGAACACTGGTGGGTGCTGGGCAAGCTGCTGACTACCATGACCTGTGAATATGGTTGTGTCCTCTCCATCTACAGATGAGAGCATTGAGGCTCTGGGAGCTAGGTAAGCAAGCCACATGGCTAGAACTGGGTAACAATTTTGAGGTTCCCAACTCCAACCTCTGGCTCTCAGAGGCTGTGAATGGGCCTGAGAGGGAGCTCAGCCACCTGCTTTGAATCCACTTGAATGGGGACTTGTGTTGTTAGCATTAACCTTCAGGACTCAGATCAGAGGGCACCGAAGGAGAAAGTGAGAACCAGCAGCCTAGCACCATCTGACAACTTGCTAGAAATGCAAGTTCTCAGGCTCAGTGCTCCATGTGGTCACAAGGCCTATGGGGGTGTGGGTGCTTAGGAAATGTGAGAGTCTCTGGAAGGATTACAAACTCACACTCGGGTATGAGACAGGCTGGCTAAGCAGCTGTATCACACCTTGCTGAGTTACTTGGCCCATGGCTCCCTGCAAAGAAGGTCTCAATCCACAGAGGGAGTGGTGTTGATGTGGAACTGCAGCCCCAGCTCCCAGCCTCTCTCACCACCCCATGCTCTCCTGGTGCATCAGGATCTGCCTGGGGCTCTCTCTACCCTGGTATCCAGCTCAGAACATCAGAGTCCACATAGAGAATGCTGGCAGATTTTTTGGTCCTTCTAGGAGTCTGCCCGGTCCTTCTAGGATCCTGCCCTCTCCTCCTCATCTGTCTCATTGACCCATTGGTAGCTGATGCTCACTTTCTTCCTCTGGGTCATCACCGTAGTTGCTCTACCCCAGGGCAAGTAGGGAAAGTCCTGTGCAGAAGGCCCATCACGCCCATGTCTACAACCATGCACTGGTCCTTGAAGCCCACTTCTGCTTATGCCACCTCCCAGTTGAAAGCTACCTTGCTGTACCCTGAAAAGCCAGAGGCTAACTGGATCTTTTTGCTTGCCTGACTCCCTTTTAAGGTTCCTTACAGTATTGGCCAGGAAAGGCCAAAGGCAGTCAGGGACAAGAAGCAGCAGCAGCAGAACAGTGGAAGGAGAGATAGAAGAGCGACTTGATGAGCATCCCATCTGTTTTAGCTGTGGGTGGTGGTGGTACAGGCTGATGTAGTCCCACCTGAACCCTCAGAAAGGCAGGTGTGTGAGGAATCATGGCCCATAGCTCTTTCTTGAACTCTCAAAGAGACTGGGGCTTAGAGTTCCATTGTGACATTTTCAACTGCTAGAGTAGGGAGTCTGCCCTGTGGTAGGGTATCGGAGGCTAGATTCCAGCACAACAGAGTCGCCAGGTGAAGCCCCGTGGGAGCTGAACGGGTTATGAGCATGAAGACCTCATCAATGGAATGGCGTCACTATTTCAGGAGTAGTGTGAGAGTGAGAGAGTAGCATACAAAATTAGTCTACTCTTTTCCATTCTCTCTCTCTCTCACTGGCTCAGTCTTAGCCTCTCTTCTCCCACTTTGGGATTGGTTAGTCTCACTCAGCCTCACTCTCTTGGATTTCTCAGCCTCTAGTATCCTCAGCAAGTCTCTCTCATTGTGGCAGACCCAGAGAAAAAATAAAACGAGACCTCATCACGGAAAGATGAGTGTGCCTGGGTTTCTGGTTCTTAGGAGGTTGTAGCAGGTTAGATCACAGGAAACACAGAAGACTCCACCCCTGGCTGTCTGGCTCCCATGACACCACATTCCAGAGCAGATGTTTGGGGTCCTAAGTTGCCATTGTTTTCCCTTTATCCAGTTCACAAGTACAAAATGTTTCCACTGTATCCAGACATCAAAGAAATGTCAAAATTCTTTGACCTCTGTAGGACAGTCTCTGTTATGACTCCACTGATCTGATCTTTGTAGAACACAGCTGTGGTTAGAAACACGCCCAGGTTTGCAAATCCCCGAGCTCTCCATTCTCTTCAGGAAACCATTCCGAGTGCACCCATGATTGCGGCCTCCATCCTTGACTTGGCTGCCCGACCTCTGGGGCATACGAACTGATGGACAGTTCAGGAGCTGTACCTGCATTTTTCTCTTCAAATTCACCTAAGAGCTGTGCAAGAGACTTTCTATGACCCTCTGCATTTTGCAGATGGGGAAACTGAGACCCAAGGAACTAAGAGAAACTGTCCACAGTGACATATTAGCAGCTAAGTTTAGAGCTGTAGCATTGATTCCTGACTAGTGCTTCCCTCAGGGACTACTGACCATTACACACGTCTTTGGTTGTTTTTTTTGTTTGTGTTTGTGTTTTGTTTTGTTTTGTTTTTTTGCTTTCCATTGTCTTGCCTAATTGAAAATGTATCCCCTTGTCTTCAAAAGCAATCAGCCCTGGTTACTGCTGAAGACTGTCCTGATCAGATTAGCCCTTTTCATACTGCTCTGAGCCCTAACTCTTATTTCATACTCTGTGAGTCCCAACTCTATTGCTGCATCAAGCATGTGACATCAAGACCCAAGCCTTGCAAAAGCTCTCTCCACCACTTGCTGGCCATGTAACCTTGGGCCAGTCACCTCACCTTACTAATAACTTCTCGTCACTGACATTAGACTCAAGATAACATCTTCCTCCAAGGCACACAGAAACGTTTAGTGGGACAGTGAACCAAATGGAAGCATTCAGCACTGGGAGCAGAAGAGCTTCACTAAGAGCTAACTTGGATTTGCTGGTGTGCCCTTACAACCACCTCTCTGCCCCTCTTCAGTTAGGTTGTGACGTGCAAGGCCAAGGCCCTTGGATGCTCTGCCTCTAAAGTAGGGAAGGGATGTACTGGGGGCTCCTGTACATGCAGCCCTGGATTTTCTTCTCTCTCTCTCCTCTCCCCCTTCCTCTTTTTCCTCTTCCTCCCTTCTCCTCCCCTCCCTCCTCCCTTCACTCCTCCCTTCCATCCTCCTTCTTTTCCCCCATTCTCTCTCTCCTTCCTCTTCTCTCCTCTTCTTCTTTATAGTTCTTGTGACAGGGTCTCACACTGTAGTCCAAGCTGGGCTGAAACTCATTCAATAGTCTAGACTCACCTCCAAGTTGTGGCAATCCTCCTACCTGAGTCTTCCAAGTGCTGAGATCACAGGCATTAACTACCATGTCTGACTAGACAGTTTTTACCATGTCTGGCTGAACAGCTCGGTTAGTGACTTGACGGCTACCCTGTGGGGCAATGTCATTATCTCCATACTGTAGCTGAGAATTCTCAATCCTCACAACAGAACTGAGGGTAGAAAATGGGACCAATCTGAGACTCAGCACCCTATGTCCCTTGCATTCTAGAGAAAGGCCTAAGGGCATCTTGGTAGAAATCACTGTTTCCACAAAAGAACCTGATACCTCTTACCTGTCCCAGTTTTGGTCTAGATGACACATTCTTTCTTATAGTGGCACTATGATGGTGGTCTTATCCAAAGCCTATATGTGCCTTTGAAGCATCCTCTAGAGTTTGACCACTTCACACCACTGGGCAAGGCCACCCACGATGTCACTGAAGTTCCTCATGTGGAAAAATACACAAAACTATAAAGATGTTGCAAAGTGATTTATACTGGAACAGAACATCCTGCCCTGGAGAACTGAGGTTGACTCCGAATATAGGCAAGTGACCTTATGGAGAAATGACACTAGACGTTGTCTTCTGGTATCCACACACACATGCATATGTGTTTCTGTACACATGAAAACATGAACATACAATGTACACACACACACACACACACACACACACGGCATGGAAGCTGGCCGGGTCTGGTGACACTTTGTTGACTATATATTCATCTCTCTGACTCCACTTACATAATTCAATGATAATCTACATATAATTTATATTTTCCCAGAACTGCAGCCTTGTCCCAACCTGGGGCAGCCACAGCTATGAAACTCTGAGGCAGAAAGGGAAGAAAGAACCAAGTAAAGAAAAGGGATTCCTCCCTGTTATCTGATTTCTTTCAGATGCTCAATGTGTGGCCTTGTGCTTGTTTGCATATCTGGAATATTTTCTCACTGGCCTTCTCTGCCCACCAGCTCTTCTTTCAGCACAGTAGAGTCTTCAGTGTGTTTATCTTCTGAAAAGTGTCATATAGCCTGGGCACTTTGAAGTCAAGCACAGTGATAAATCATCTGTCTTTTTAAATAACCACCAGAGTATGTATGTAAAGATTATATATATATTTGCATATATGTGTGTGTGTATATATGTATATAATCTCCATATCTACCCCCTCTAGAGATTCAAACAGTTGGGAGTGTTTTCCCATAACTTGTACCTGATTCCCTTCTCCAGAGTCCTACTAAACTGTTCTGAACATGCTTATTTGCCAGACAGAGAGATGGACTCGTGTTCAGAAGTCACACAAGACAGGACTAGAAGTAGAACACACACTGGACGGGCATGCAGGTATCTTGCGAGTGAGGCCTGGTGAGGCAGAGTAGAGCTGTCTCAGGGCCTGCAAGCAGCAGGGCAGTCCAGCTGCAGAGTCGTGGTGCAGACCCCCTGTTCTGACCCGTGGAATCTGGCTGTAAGAAAGGCACCTGCTGTTGCTCAGATGGTGGGACCTCTTTCTGCCCTCACTCCTCCCACACCTGTTTTGTTCTTTCTTGACTTTCTTCTCCATGCTTACCTTTCCTTCTTGAAAAACAAATTATATACAGTGAAAATGACAAACAAAATTTTCAGTATATTCTCTCATATTCCAAAAGCAACACATATTTTAAAAGGCAGTCATCATCCTTTTTAAAATAGCAAGTTTATTGAGATATAATTCACATACCATACAGTATATGCTTTGTAAACTGAAAGTGTACAGTTTAATGGTTTTTTAAATTATATTGCAGAGTTCAGTACACATCACAATTATCAGAGTTCAGTTTCCATTGCTGTGATAAGGACAATCAAAAGCAACATGGAGAGGAAAGGGTTTATTTGGCTTACACATCCTGAGTTATAATCCATTGAGGGAGGTCAGGGCAGGAACAAAAGCAGGCCAGGAATCCAAAGGCAGAAACCATGGAGAAGTGGTGTTGACTGGCTTGCTCAGCCTGCTTTCTTATAGCACCTAGGACAAACAGTACAGGAATAGCACTGCCTCCAGGGATGATGCCTCCCACATCAATCACGAATCAAGAAAATGGCCCAGAAACTTGTGAACAGGCCAATCTTATGGGGACATTGTTTTAGTTACTTACTTTTCTATTGTCATGTCAAAACACCACAACCAAGGCAGCTTATATGAATGTTAAGGTTTAATTTGGGGCTCATGGTTGTAGAGGGTTAGAAACATGAGCATCATGATAGGGTGTTGCTGGATCCTAATGGCTCCCTCAGGGGAGGGGATGAGAAGGTGCTGCATCAGTGACACAGACACCAGGAGTCAGTTGAAGGCAAACAACAGACTTGTTTATTCAATAATGGGGAAGGTCTTATATACCCTCTTCCCAGCAACCAGGCTGTGTCCCAATCTAGTGACATTGCATGGTTTGTTCCTCATTGGCTGGGCATGATTAGGAACTCTGATGGCGCCTGTTGCTAGACCCTCAGGCAGACTCCAGGTTGGCTCATAAGGAAGTACGTTATGTGTATGCCTTGGCAAATGGTTTGAACCAATTTCCTTGACCTTCTGAGGCTGTCCTATTTACTACAGTGGGGAGGATGGCAGCAGGCAGGTAGGGATGGCACTGGTACAGTAGCTGAGAGCTTGCATCTGATTCACAATCATAAGGCAGAGAGAAAGAGAGAGCTAACTGGGAATGGTGTGGGTTTTTGAAACCTCAAAATCCACTCCTAGTTGTACACCTCTTCCAAGAATGCCACACCACCTAATCCTCCCCAAACAATTCCACTCACTGAGGACTAAGTGTTCAAACTTATGAGCATATGGGGTCCATTCTCATTCAAACCACCACAGGCATTTTCTTAGTTAAGGTTCCCTCTTCCTAGATATGTCTAAGTTTGTGTTAAGTTGACAAAAACCAACCAGCACAATAGTTAAGAATGTTTTCATTTCCTCTCAGGGAAATGTCACAGCCTTTACCCAGTGTAAACACTGTTAGCATTTTAGTGTATTTCATTTCTGTATTAGGTATAGACAGACAGAAGAGAGGACTTACCTGTAATCTTCTTTAGGAGTAGTAAGTCCCCTGTGTCTGGGGCTATGGAAGCAGAAGCTGAGAAGTTTTGCCAGGGATGTAATAGAGTGACTTGAGCATCAGAGGTTGGTGACACTGAATAGTAGACACATTTCCATGGTCTTTCCTGCTTTAGAACTGGAACTTGGAGATTCTATCTAGTTGTTTTCCAGAGACGCCTTCGTGTGGTTTCCCTAGGGATGCACAGTGGGGCTCAGTTCTCCAGCAACTGTATCTAGGTTTCATTTGTGGCTAATGAGTAATATCAAAGAAAATTCTTGATATCCCTGCTGTTTTCCATATTTGCCTTGTGGACTTGAGTTCTCTACCCTGGCCCTGGTTGCAAGGGTCTTGGATACTTAAGACAGACCTAGTGTGGTTCAGCATCTGCCAACACTTACAGACAGAAGTTTCCAGGAAAACTGGTTAGCAACAGAAATAGGGAAGGAAGGAAGAAGTGGTGATGGAGAGGAAAAGGATGAAGGATATTCAGGTGAGAGGGAGAGAAGGAACTAACTTTTCCTGAGTACTACCTGGTTGCCAGGTACAATATTCAGCATGAAGGCAGAATGGGCTAGTGGAAAGACAAAGAGTCAGGCCTTTGTTCTCTTAATCATTATTTTTTTCCTTGTATTTAATGAACATTTATCAAGCCTTGTATGTGCCAAGTACCATGTTAAAGACTGGGCATTTAGTATTCTGCCTTATGGAGCTTTGGCCTGCTAGGAGAGACAGACATTAGGCAATCAATTCTTCAGAATGATCCCTAAAGACAAACTGTGATGAATGTTCTGAAAACACACACACACACACACACACACACACACACACACACACGAGAGCAGGGATAGGTTTTGAAGGAGGAATCACATTCAGACTGTGAGACTTGGGACTTGGGCATGCCAAGGACATTTTCTATGAAGAAATGGCCCTGAAATAAAACTTCCAGCATACAGAGGGACTTACCCGAATCAAAGATGAAAGGATGTTTCCCACTGGAGCCTCGGGGTGGAAAGACATTAGAGTGGCTAAAGAAATGAAAGAGCCGGGCAGTGGTGGCGCACGCCTTTAATCCCAGCACTCGGGAGGCAGAGCCAGGCGGATCTCTGTGAGTTCGAGGCCAGCCTGGGCTACAGAGTGAGTTCCAGGAAAGGTGCAAAGCTACACAGAGAAATCCTGTCTCGAAACGAAAAAAAAAAAAAAAAAAAAAAAAAAAGAAGAAAGAAAGAAAGGAGTGTGGCCAAAGGTCCCAGACTTAGGCACTCTACAGGACCTGCTCCTTCTTAATCTTCTTTTAGGACACCAATCCTTAGCCGCTTGATGCTCCACTTGAAGTAGTTCAGTGTGAGGGTCTGCTGAGGAAAGCACAAAGTTTAAAGTTTCTCCATGCTGCACCCCAACTTTCCCAGTCATCAAACAGCCCACCATGATGTGGGAATGCAGCGGGGATTCTTTTTTTGTTTGTTTTTTGTTTTGTTTTGTTTTTGTTTGGTTGTTTTTTTTTTTGAGACAGGATTTCTCTGTGTAGTTTTGGTGCCTGTCCTGGAACTCACTCTGTAGACAAGGCTGGCCTCGAACTCACAGAGATCCACTTGCCTCTGCCTCCCATGATTAAAGGCATGACCTACCACCGCGCAGCAGTGGGGATTCCTTTTTTTTTTTTTTTTTTTTTTTTTGTGGGGGGGGGTTTTTTTTTTTTTTTTTTTTTTTTTTTTTCGAGACAGGGTTTCTCTGTGTAGCTTTGGTGCCTGTCCTGGATCTCCAGGGGATTAATCAGCCCAGCTCCCTCCACCTTCTTAAAAAACCTATTCATTTCCTTGCTACCTCCAAATGTGTTCCGAATGCCTGCTCTGTGCTTGCCTTGTGTGAAGTGCTGAGGTTACCGAGGTAGATTTCATAGCCTTTTTCTCAGTGAGTGCACATTCCAATGAATTGGACAAGCATAAAGAGAACACACGCTTGTTTGTGTTTTTCCAGAGAAGATAGAAAATAGAAAAATTGCCAACAAGTCCATGAAAAGATGTTCAATATCATTAGTCCTTGGGAGGATTCAAGCAACAGCTAAAGAGCTATCATTTCACCTCCTCTAGATTGGTCATAATTTTAAAAACCAAAAGCAACATAAGGTGGACTGGGAAGATGCTCAGTCAGCAAAAGTAATTACCTCGAGTTTGGTCCCTAGAACACATGTGAATAAATGCCGAGTGTGATGGTGTGCCCTTGTAATCCCAGTGCAAGGGAGGTGAGGATAAGCAGATTCTTGGAGCTTGTTGGCCACCTAGCCAAACCTACCTGATAAATTCCAGGCCAGTGAAAGACTCTGTCTCCAAAACTAAATAAACAAAGTGGATGGCTTTATAGAGGAATGACCCTAGAAGTTGTCATGTTCCATTTACATACACATATGCATCTACAAACATACAAACATGTAGATACACATATGTATATATGCATGCACACACGCATACACACAGGTTGGCGAAGATGTGGAAATACTGGGAACTATGTAGTCGCTGCATTATAAAGAGGCAGCCAGTGTGGAAGTAACTGGCAGTGACTTAGTAAGTTAAACCTAGAATTACTACTTGACCTAGAAATCCTACTTCTTATGGACCTCAAGGAAACAAGGCCCTTGTTCAAACATTTATATACAAATGTTCATAACATCATTATTCACACTAGCAAAAGAATAGACATGGTCGATATGTCCACTATGGATGAGTGGATACACAAAATATTTCATCTCCATATAAAATAATACTCTCCAGCCATGACCAGTGTGGTGGTGCATGCACTCTTAAAAACAGCACTTAAGAGCTGAGGTAGGAAGGTCTTAACTAGAGGCTCACCTGAGCCACATTGAAAAATTCTAGGGGTCATCTCAAAGCAAAACAAAATAAACAAACAACAAAAAAGCTGTTAACACGGTACATTTTTAAATGAAAAGAAAATTCTAGGAAAACAAAACACTGTAAGAAATGGAAATGGTTGCATAATATACAGCTGGGCTATGAAAGGACCACAATATATAGCCTCAACCACTGTTGAGGAAACAGCAGCTACTGTTTCTTTTCAAGTTTTAAAGATTTATTTATTTTAGTTTATGTGTACGAGTGTTTTGCCGGAATGTATGTATGTGCACCATGTGTGAGCCTGGTGCCCACAGAAGTCAGAAGACGATGTCGGATGCCCTGGAACTGGAGTTGCAGGAGCCACAATGTGGGTGTTGGGAAGCTAACCCCAGTCCTCTGGTCCCCTGCAAGAGCAGCAAGTGAACTTAACCTCTGAGCCATATATTGATCTCCTTCTTTCCAACCTCCAACCTCAGCCTACAGAGAAGCCGTGGGTGATTTAACTGTGCTTGCAGAAATACAGTGTCAACAACGTGAAATTAAAAGTGCACGTAACTGAAGATAAGATACAGAAAAGATGAGCAGAGCTGATGGGGCGGCCAGGCTGCCGAGCATCCTTATCTCCTAGGATGGGGGAGTCAAGAGATACTGTCTAGGGTTAACAGAACAAGAAATATAGCCTAAGTCCACTATCGAAAGCGACACATAAAAGCAATGAAGGAGCGAAGGATACGGTGTGCATGGAGAAGATGGCAGTAGTGGAGTCTATCTTCGGCTGGCACATTCAGAGGCAACAGCTTAAGCATATTCATAGGAATAAACAAGGGAACTCGTTACCAAGAGAAGCAGCTGAGAGAAGGGAAGGTTGGTCACAAGAGATGATAAGGGTGAAAAAGACTGTTGACTGTCATCATAAACACACAATGTGCTCTTTGATTTTTAACCATACACACATTACTTTTCTTTAAAAAAAAAAAAAGCTGTCATAAAGTCTGCAAAGCCAACCATGTCACTCCTGACCATACATATTCTTTCTATAGCTAAGTAAGTTACATTGTGAATCCTTCATGGATCCCTTGGATCCCTTCACAACTTCATCACAACTTACATTGCCAGTGTCATAACCAGCTCTTTCTGAAAGGACTTGGGACTCTAGCCATGCAGCATCTTGGAAGCCATTCTCTTTAGTCCTCCAGGCTTTTGCAAGTCTTTATTACCATCGTTACTGTTTTGATATGGGACAAAGGCTCATTGTGTGTTGAGCCGGAAGTCACTATGTAAACCAGACTGGCCTTAAACTCACAGAGATCCACCTGCCTCTGCCTCCCAAATGCTAGATTAAAGGCATGTGCTGCCACATGCAGCTTGCACATCTTCTTGCCTCAACCTGATGCACATCTCCCATCCTCCATCTCTTCCACAGGCCCACACTCATCTTGCCAGGCTCAGCCTGTGTTAACCCTCCTTCAGAAGCTCTCCTGCACACGCCACAGGAAATTTGGCTCTCCCTTTCCTTTGCACTTTCTCAGCTTTTGGCCTCCCTCTCTGTGAGAGCTCAGGTCACATGGAAGTTAACCAGCTGTGTCTAGTTTCCCTCTGTATTGTATGACACATTTTTATTCTGGTTTCTGTGCCCATGGCTTAGAACATGCAATATTGAGCTGAATATGATTTTTGAGAGGATGTTTAAAAAACAGTTCTCACCAAGAAACGAGGGGGAAACAAGAAAGTTTCAGGAAGCTAGTGCAGTGCACTGTATTACAGCATCACTAGAACCATGAAGAAAGAAATAGACATTTAGCTGATCGATGGTGGTGTACACCTTTAATCCCAGCACTTGGGAGGCAGAGGCAGGTGGATCTCTGAGTTCGAGGCCAGTCTGGTC
>CABHPH010120639.1:44279-58393 GCA_902168325.1 Peromyscus nudipes
AAGAAAAGAAAAGAAAAGAAAAGAAAAGAAAAGAAAAGAAAAGAAAAGAAAAAATAGACTGTCTGCCTGTCCTTCAAAATATTAAACACACTTACCATATGACATGGAAAATCTGGTCCTTAAACACAAATGTTCACAACAGGATTATTCATAACAACCAGAAGAAAACAATCCAAATGTCTGTCTACTGAAAAACGAGTTAGTGGAATATAGTATACCCATACAACAGGATGTTATATTTCACCATGAGGAAAAATGAAGTGTTGCAATATGCCCCAACACAGATGAGCCTTGAATTCATTCTAAGTGAAGCCAGGCACAAAAGATCCCAAACGGTATGACTCCATTTATATCCGATATATAGAACGGGCAAATTGATAGAGGCAGAAAGCAAATGATGCGTTGTTATGTAGGGCTGAGGCTTGAACAGAGGTAAGTAGACGTGGCTGCTAATGGATACAAGATTTCCTTTTGGGGATGTTAAAACATTGTAAAACTAGATAGTAACAATGATCATACATCTTTATGAATGTAGTAAGTGACCACCACATCGCACACTTTAAAAGATGAACTTTATGATATTTAAAGTATGACTAAACAAGGTTTTTTTCAGGGAAAAACTGAAAAGAAAAACAGAAAGCCTGGCAGGAAATACACAAAACGGTGGAGACATGGTCTATTTGGGCCTGCAGGAGTTAATGAGAGTGATTGTTATTCAGCTTCACAAAGCATCCCATATACTCTATGATGGATGTATAGCATCCCAAACAAATAAACGGATTGTTAGTATTTTTAAACATCAGTAAGGATAGGGAAGAAGGCAATTGCATGTTCTTGGTACCTACCACACACTAGGAGGTTCTCTTGATCTGCTCTCTGCTGTGGTGACAGGATACCTCATCCTAGAACAAATCATTAACAATCGAAGCTTTTTTTCCTCACAGTTATGGAGGTTGACAAGGTCAGGATTGAAGGCTTATATGCCTGGCATTCTAGACTTGGGAGATGGAGGTAGAAGGATCAAGAGTTGGTCAACCCCTGCTATATAGTGAATTGGAGACCAAACAAACTGTCGTAGTCAGATTTCTCTATTGCTCTGAGCAATATGACTGTCCTAGTTTGGTTGCTATGATCAAAACCATGACCAAAGTCGACTTGGTGGTGAAAGGGTTTGTCTAGTTTACAGCTCTTGAGTCACATCCTTTGTTGAAAGGACTCAGGTCAGGCACTCAAGCAGGGCAGAAACCTGGAGACAGGAGCTGATGCAGAAACCATGGAGGCGTGCTGCTTACTGGCTTGCTCCCCATGGCTTTCTCAGCCTGCCTTCTTATATAAACTGGGAGCATGTGCTCAGGGGCAGCCCAGGCCCTAGGAGGCTCAGTGTTCCTGCATCAATCATTAATCAAGAAAATGTACCACAGGTCTGCCTATCAGCCCATCTGGTGGGGGTATTTTCTCAATTGAGGTTCCCTCTCCCAAAATACCCCTAGCTTGTATCAAGTTGACAAAAACAAAAAGCCTAACCAGCACAATAATCAAAAGCAATTTGGGGAGAAAAGAGTTTAAAGAGTTTATTTGCTTTATACTTCCACATCACAATCCATCACTGTGATGGTTTCAGTGAGAATGTTCCCCCATAGGCCCATGCATTTTAACATGGCCCACAGTTGGTGGCACTGTTTGGGGGAGTCTAGGAGGTGTGGCCTGGCTGGAGGAAGTATATCAGTGGCATTGGGCCTTCAGGTTTCAAAATCTCCCATCATTTCCAGGGCTCTCTTTCTCTCTCTGCTTCATTCTTGCAGTTCAGTACGTGAGCTGTCAGCTTGCTGCTTCAGCTGCCATGCCTACTGCCACCATTCTGGATTCTAGCCCACTGTACTGTAAGTCCAAGGAAATGCTTCCTTCTACAGGTTGCCTTGGCCAGAGTGTTTCATCACAGCAACAGAAAAGTAACTAATACTGAGGGAAGTCAAGGCAGGAACCCAAGGCAGGAGCCTGGAAGCAGGAACTGAAGCAGAGACCATGAAGGAATGCTGCTTACTGGCTTGCTCTCCACAACTCCCTCAGTCTGCTTTTTATATAACTCAGGACCACCTGCCCATGGGTAATACTACCCACAGTGAGTTTGGATGTCCTTTATCCATCATTAATCAAGGAAAATATCAATATGATGACGTTTCCTCAATTTAGATTCTCTCCAGATGACCTAGTTGTGTCATGTTGGCAAGAAACTAAACATGCAAACAGACAAAAGGAAAGAAACAAATGAAAAAAGATTGAAAGCCTATATCTGAGGGCCTTCTTTCCTCATCATAACATGGCAGAAGGGCAAGAAAGGCCAGGTGGGACAGAGAGAGGGAGCACTCACAGTAAGGTCACCAGTCAAGGTCAAGAATGGTGGTGTATGCCTGTAATTCCAGCACTAGGGAGCCTGAGGCAGAAGGATTGCTGTGAGTTTAAGGCCATCCTGGGCTACAGTGATAGTTCATAGGCATCCCTGAGGTGTCAGTAAATTGTATTGATGGTGCAGGGCTCCTTTGATTGTTCTGCTCTCACCCCACACAAGAACTCCCCTAGGATACCACTATGCCTGCCTCTGAAGGGAGCCCACCCACCAGTTCCAGGCTTCTCTGTTCCATACCCCTGCCTCATCCCCATTAGACTGTTAATGACTCGATGTAAGTGTCTTGGTCCCCACCTCATTTCTTTTTTCTCCTCTCCCTGGACTGTAAGGACCATCTAGAGTATCTAATCACTAGGGCATCTCTGGTGTGCTCACTGCTGTGCTGAGGGGCTGAGAAACAAGCCTGACAGCATGATGATGTTGCTGGCCTCACTCCCCTCCTCCCCTCAGTCACTACCCTTCCTCAAATGACAGCCTTGCTCAAGACCTGGGAAGTCCTAGAAGTCACACAAGTTTGACTGAAACTGAGCCTCTAACTTTGGCACGAGTACCCTCAACTACCCACATCACCTCTCCAGTTGACTGAAGGCTCGTGAGAGATGTCCATCTGCCATTTGTACAATGACTCTAGAGACACATGAGGTTTTGTGTCTTTACTTTTCATAATCTTAACTTGAGTACTAGGGTCTTTTTTTTTTTGGTTTTTTTGAGACAGGGTTTCTCTGTGTAGTTTTGGTGCCTGTCCTGGATCTCACTCTATAGACCAGGCTGGCCTCGAACTCACAGAGATCTTCCTGGCTCTGCCTCCCGAGTGCTGGGATCAAAGGCGTGTGCCACCACCACCGCCCAGCAGTACTAGGGTCTTGTATGACCCAAGGTGTCCCTGGCTGTGCTTTCCCATTCTTGACTCAGGCTATCTTCTCCAACTTTCTAACACATCACACACACACACACACACACACACACACACACACATACACACACACACACACACACACACACACATACAGCGCGTCTACTTTTTTTTTTTTTTTTAGAGAGTGTAGTACATGCTAGAGAGCTGTGTACATTAGCTTTAGTCTGCACTCAAGGTGATCACATAGCAATTCATAAGGGTCAGAAGTGGAATTGAAACCCAAATCAATTTGACCTCAGAGTCCAAGTTCTCAACAGCTGCATTAAGAGGCAAATGAGATCCCTGCAGCTCCTTGATGCCCGGTCCTTCCGCTTGTCTTCAGGAGAAGCTGAGGACTGTAGTTAGGAGTTTGCATTGGAAGTCAGACAGCTAGTAACCAGACACCACCACTTCCAACTGTGGGAATGTGGACAAGTTACTTAACCTTTCCATAGTATCACTTCTTTGGTGACAAATGGCAGTAATAATAGTGAGAATTCAGAGCGTCCAGCCGCTTCCATGGTGTAATGTACATAAAGGGATTAGCATGGAGCTTGGCGCATAGTAACCACTCAATGAGTGTCTATGAGCTGGTGGCAGTACCTGAGACAAACGCATCATGACAGCACTGTCATTGTCCCTGCTCTTCACCTCATCCTCTTTATCCCATTATCTACCCCAGAGAGTGAGTGATGTATACCAAAAGATATGTCCTAAATCCTGGACTGTAGTTTTATCTCATTTGAAAAAGCATTTTTGGTAGATGTGATTAAGTTAAGGATCTTGGGATGAAGAGATCTGTCTGGGTTATCTTAGTAAATAATCCAATGACAAGTGTCCCTATGAGAGAGAGGCAGGAAGCTATTTGATTTTATCATTACAGTATCTGAGTGTTGTTACCTTTATAATGTATTTAAGTTATAAGATGTCTGGAGAATGAAGTATCATTCCAAGGCCTTACTTTCTTTTCTAGGGAAGAGGTTAGTGCAGTTTTGGTTGTACACAGGATAGTTCTGTCATTCTGGGTGGCATTATAACTCTTTAAACTGTCTTTGAAGGTTAAACCTGGTTTAAGGAGATGTGTATTGGTGCCAAGTTAATAAGAGATGGTCTTTTAGTGGTTAATTTTACATACTAACTCAAATGGGCCATGTAGTATGCAGATGCTTGATCCAGCATTATTCTGGGAAATGGATATGGTATCTATAATCCAAGCAGTCAAGAGACTGAGCTGGAGGAGCAAGAGTTCAAGGACAACCTGGCTCCGTAGACATACCTTGTCTTAAAAAGCCACGTTACTTCCTCTAGGCTGTGCTCCAGTATTTCTAGACCTCAAACACCTAACATCTGAGTTCCCACGGAGTGCTTTCTTTTCCTGACCCTTTGTTGGAATGTCCATATCTTTTGCTCTTGTTTTCTCCTCTGCCACATGAGCTAGGAGATCTCACTCAGTCCTCCAGACTTCAAGCATGTTCTTTCTCTACTGACTTCGCCCCTAGAAGTAGTCTTCTTGTCTCCATCATCTGGAGCTTGTCTCCATCATCTGGAGCTTGTCTCCATGGTTCTGCAGCTACATCTCCTAGAAGGTAGGTCTTCATGGTCTTCTTTGACAAGAATGGTACAGAGAATCCAAAGAAAGACGTAGATATTGTATTAATCAAGAAATGATGAGCAAGAGATCAACGGGACAGTGGAGACATTTAGTGAGGAGGTTTAAGATGGACAAAAATGAAGTTGTTAGTGATAAATTCTAGTGTAACTTTCAACATCTAAGTAAATTCTGTGAATAATGGTATGTGCACCTAAGGAAAGAAAACTTGAGTTTTCCTGATTATATTGTCAAAAGTCCACATGGAAATCATGAGGGGTTGCTGGGAATCTCAGAGTAGTTATGACTTAAAACTTCAGGAGTAGGTGGCCAAAGGCGTGAGCCCCTCCCTCAGTGTTATAATAAAGTCCTGAAGTTCACTGACCAAGGAGAAAAAGAAATAATAATACCATCAAGCCCAAATGATTACTCTGAAAATTTCTATGAGAGGGGTTTTGGATTATATTAGAATTAATTTTTTTATATATTTGAGTGTTCAAATGTGTGCCTGTTCACCATGTGCATGCCATGTGCTTGATGAGACCAGAAGAGGGCACTGGATCCCCTGGATTTGATGTTACATACAGATGACCATAGCCAACACGCTGGTGTGGAAAGCCAACCCTGGTCCTTTGCAAGAGCAGCAGGAGCTCTTAACTACTGAGCCCCAACATTAACATTTAAGTGAGTGTAGTGAGTAAAGCCGATTGCCCTTCCTAATGTGGATGAGATTTATCCAATCACTTGAAGGTCTGCTGAGGAGAACAAAGGGCTGCCTGGTCGTTGCCTAGGTAACAGCATCTTCCTGGAGGTCTTCAGTGGAAACACTGGCTCTTTCTGGTTCAATACTCAAACCGAGATGTCAGCTTTGCAGATTTTGATGGGTTCTATTTTCATGGTTTTTCTAATGGTTTTATTTGTAAGATAAAAGCAATTTCCTACAATCCACTGGCCACTCACTTCCCGAAATCTCTTCTCATCTGTTCTTGAATGTTCATCCTTGGTGGAGCTCTCAAACCTCAGCTGGAAGGGTGTGTGTGTGTGTGTGTGTGTGTGTGTCCCCGTCCAGAAGAGGGCATCACATTCCCTGGGACTGGAGTTACAGACAGTTATGAGCTACCATGCGGGTGCTCGAGTCAATCCTAGGTCCTCGAAAGAGCAGCCATTGTTTCTAACCACTGGGCAATCTCTCCAGCCCCACAATGTGGTTCTTAATAGCCAGAAGTAGAAACAACCCAAATGTTCATAAAGTGATGAAGGGGTAAACTTTCTATCCATCGATAGAAATCATCGATCCATACAGTAGAAGATCATGTAGCAATATCATCCAACATGGATAAACCTCTAAAATAAATCCTATATAAAAAGCCACTCAAGACCACATAGTGTATGCATTTGTACGACATATTCAGGACAGGCAAAATCTACTAAGGAGGAAAAAAAGATTAGTTTGGAGTTGGAGTGAGGAAGGAGGAATGAGACGGGTAGTGCCTGATAATGGGTATGGGTTTATCAAGGTGGTAGTGAAATCTTTTGAAATTAGTCTATGGTGATGTTTACACAGCAATCCAAGTGCATTAAAATGCAGCGATCTAAGCCCTGCTGATTGATTGGTTGGCTGACTGGCTGGTTTTTGTGGTGCTGGGAGTGAAAGCCAGGGCCTTTAACGTGGCAGGCAAACACTCTGTTGGTGAGGCACGCCCTCCTCGCCCTTGGGTTTGTTCACTTTAAAGGAGCAGCTTTTATGGCATAGAGATTCTATCTTGGTAAAGTCATCATAAAATAAGGAATAACCTGAAAAACAGTGACACAATAAAAGTAATGTAGACTCCAAACCCCAGTTTCAATAAAAATGAAAAGCAGGAATGAGATATAAATGGTGAGCAAATATTTGAAGTGGTCCAAGACAGCTGAGGAGGTCTATCCCTTTCTATGGCATTTGACGGATAAATGCCTTTCACAGGTCATTCAGCCTTTGAAATGACTGTGAAGCAGGCTCCTACCCCCTCACAATGAAGCCTGGCTAACAGTCCTCCCTGTCCAGGAGCCTTGATGAGCCGTGTGGGGTGACATGTGCTTCCACAATGCCCACCTGGACACTACTGACTCCAGTGACCTGATTTCATCAGGGCGTGGATGATTGTGTGGAAGGCTTGCTGACTGGAATGCCCTTTGGGCAGGCTGCTAGCTGTGGTTTTTTCTGGAGGTTCCGTTAGGTGCTGGCAGCAGCATGCAAGCCCATCTTCTCTAATGAGTACCTGGAGTGTCGATTTTCGGGGTGGCAGGCAACTGCCGTCAGTCTCAGCAATCAGCCAGGCTGGAAGAGAGCCTGTCAGTCACTGGTGGAAGTTGAGTTGCCAGTGACGGCCTGTCCCTTCCGAAAGTGTCGCCACCGTGCTCTTGTTCAGCAGTGGGTCCTGGGAGGTCCTGGGGGGTAGAGTCAAGAGTCTCGGCACTAATCAGTGTGTTCCTCAGCAAATGAAGAAAAAAGCAGGGAGGGAGGGATCACAATTACCCAGTTCTGGGCCTTAAGGCCAGGCTGTGGCCAAGTCAGTGGGAGGCAGGGAAAAAGGGGGAGAGTTGTGCCCACCTCCCCCCTCACAGTTGCCTCAAGCCAAAGCAGATGCTTTTCTTGCCAAGGTCTACCAACAACCGAGCTCCTGAAAGGATCTTCATGGAGGGGCCTCCTTGGGCAAGAGTAGCTTAGCTCAGCTTCCTCCAGGTTATCGGGCTGCTCACAAATGAAATGCCTCAAGCAAGGCCAGAGAGAGTAAACTTCAGGGACCCGGAGACATGGCTTAGCAAGTGTGACGAACACTTGCTGCTTTTGTGGAAGCCCTGGGTTTGGTTCCTAGCACTCACGTGGTGGCTTGCAGCCATCCCTAATTCCATCTCTAGGGAACCTAATGTCCTCTTCTGACCTCAGTGGGCACCAGGCACACATGTGCTGTACAGACGTACTTACAGTAAAAACACCCATACACATAACATGGAGATTTCAAAAGAGTAAAGGTCAGATTGGTGGGGGCCTCTTTTGTGTGGTACTTGCTGGCTTGAGACTGTTAGTTAACAGCATAGCATCAAGGAAGAGAAGGCATACAACTCTGTCCTTCTGTCTGTCTCTGTTCTCTGTCTCTCTCTCTCTGTCTCTGTGTCTCTCTGTCTCTCTGTCTCTCTGTCTCTCTCTCTCTCTCTCTCACACACACACACACACACACACGCGCACGCACACACACACACACACACACACAGAGCACCTCATGTAGCTTAGACTAGCCTCAAAGTCACTAAGTGGCTGGGGATGGCCTTGAACCTCTGATTCTCCTATTTTCATAGCTCAACTGCTGTAATTACCAGTGTAATTACCAAATCTAGTTCTCATCTCTCTTGTTAGGGTTCAGGCCTCAGAAAATGGTAGGCTCCTGTGGAAGGCCAGCTGTGTTTGTGAGGTGGACTGACCCATACTGATTCCCTAGGAGGTTTGATCAAACTTCTCAGGGAATCACTTTCCTTGGCCCTGGAGTCTTGACATATTCCTGGGTCTGCTGACTGTAAGGGTCTTCGGCTTGACCACAGACAGCCTCCTTGTTTGGCAGACCAGGGAGACTGAGCATCTAAGCTGAGATTTGTCCATCAGCCAATTGATCAAAGCAGAGCAGAGTTGCCCTGGGATGGGAGACAGAAGGAAGTACAGCAAGCCACTCCATGTGCCGGGCACCACACGAGCCTCGCTGGGAATCACATCAGCTATGCTGTTAGGAACTGACTCGTAGTCGTCCTTACATCCCTTTCAAGGATAAAGGAAGTATCTGTCACATAGAAGATGGAGCTACCTGTAGCTAAGAGCCAGAGAGACCTATGTCAAACCTCGGGTTCTGCTGCTTCTTGGACAGGAAATGCTGTTTAAGTTGTTTGACTTCTGAGAACCCTGACTTCCTTGTCTGTACATAAAATACATTTTGTTTGAGAGAATGTATACAAAGCACCTGGAGCATAGTAGGTGCTCAGTAAACGGTAGCTTTCACTGTCGGCCCTACCATCATCACTATTAGCAATTATTGAGTGCCCCTTGTATGTCAGTCCTTGAACTTAGCCTTGGCACAACAGATAAAGGAGAAACAGCCAGAGGATTCTGTTTCAGCTTAGTATTTAATGGGATAGGTAAGATGCACATAAATAACCTGAGTCCAAATGGCAGTTTCAGGTAGTAAGATGAGGAAGGATTAGCTTCCTCTAAGAAGGCCACCCAGAAGTGAATGCTTAAGACTTGATAATTTAATTTTCCATCTTTGGACAGAGGCTATGGAGAAAGGGGCGGGGGTACATTCCTGGTTTCTTTCAGACCCAGCCAGCACTGCAAATTGGCAGGCTCCTGAACGCCTGCTGTTGGATTGTTGGGCGGCAGGCTTTGAGAGTGCAATTCTCAAACTGGCCACTGGAGAGAGACAGAGTTTGGAGAATAGGGAAGCAGCGGGGACTTGGGAAGTAGTTCTTCAAGGACTCCATCTCTTTGATTTCCTGACCTGAGGAAAAACTTCCTTTTCCCACCTCTGAAACCCACCTCTTCCCCCTCCTGTCTTCGGAACTCTAATACCCTCAGACACTCTCCTTTCAGGGGTTCCTAATCTTCCTTTGCACACCTCTAGCCTAGGATAAATTCCTGGAATAAAGTTCACATACCCTTGTCACAAGGCAGAGGCTGTCATATTCTTTGCTCTGTGTCCTGAAGAAGGGCTGTGAAAGACAAGCCAGGCTTGGGATGTGCTTATACTTGGGAAGTATAAGCTTTCTGTGGGGAAGCCCCTGGCGGGGGGCGGGGGGTGGTGGTGGTGGTGGTTGGTAACTGAGGTCAGCACCTCAGCCTCACCTCCATAGGCAGCTTTGGGGAGGTAGAGGCCTGGGTGGGGAGACTAAAGGTCTAGGAAGAAATTGGGGTCTTGTGGGAAGTAGGTAGAGGTGGGAATGGGGTATAAACCCCACCTGGGCTAAGTCGTGAACGTGGAAGAGCGGTTTCAGTGCCAGCCATGTTGTCTGCATTGATTCAAGAAGAGTAGGAGGGCAGGGGGCCTGAGTGTCACATTATCTGCCAGTAGTTATCTGGCAAGGTGGGTTCAGGCTGTTATCTGTCCAAGAAAGTTCCCTGGAACTCGTGACCTGTCTCCCACAGGCCTGGGGTTATCAGTGAAGAGACTCTAGAATCTGACCCTTAGTCTGTTTGCTAAGGGGTGATGCAAGACGTTAGTGCACAGGCTTATGCGGGCTTAGATCTTCCAGGCAGCTGCAGCCCCTCAGGCTGCTCCATCGCTTGCTCAACCTGGGTTGTTTCTCCACAACATCCCTCTCTGTAAACACAGAGCCTGGTGTGTCCAGGGTTTTCTTCGGTCTGGGCAAAGGTGCTGTTTCTCCAGGCAGCACTGGCCCACCCTCCCTCTAAGATGGGGAGCCAGGCTGGGGTCAATGACAAGTGGGGACAGCTGCTGTTCCCTTCCCCTGAATTCCTGAGCCCTAGACAGTGATGGATGGCCTCACCCCTCCTGGTACATTCCCCAGGTGACCAGAGTGAGAGAGCAACAGGTGGCCCAGGCCACAGTGCTCCAGGCTTCTCCCCACCTGGACTACCTCTTGCTGCACCACAGAGTGGACAGGACAGAGGGCCCTGTAGAGGAAGCTGAGACCAGCTCATCGAAACACAGGAGGGCTGAGATGTCAGGGGTGGCGCCTCAAGAGAAACTCAGGCCCTTAGTTGCAGGCCAGAGCCTCACCTGCCTGCTAGGAACTGGCTCTCCTACGCCCTTTCTATGCCCTTTCCAAGCTCTTTGGGGTACACTGTCAGACCATTTGCCTGAATGGGACTTGAAGACTTGGGTCTGGTGTCTAGGATGAAGGGACATGGTGGGGGAGGGGGGAGACAGAGACACAGGGAGGGCGAGGGACCAGGCCTGGTGGGGGCTCTTCTCATTCTTGGTGTCATTCTGCTAGCAGCCTGACCAGAGCCAGGCTGTCACCTGACAGACCAAGGTGACCTCAGTGCAAACACCCATAAACCAGCACGCAGCAGGAGTGGGGACAGGGAGGGGCTAGCGGTAGAGAGCGGTCGAACCTTTGGCCTTTGGGATCACCCCCACATTCCCTGGCCACTGTTGTGAAACATACTTTCTAAGCAAATAGCCTAGGGCCAGCTCTGTGTGGCCTAGCTCTAGGGTCCTGGAACAGATGGGGCAAGGAGGTAGAGTGGGATGGCTCGGCCGCACCCTGTGCTCGCCCTGAGACAGACCTAGAAATAGTCACTTGGGACAAGCCAGGAAATTCACTGGAGGAGAGAAGTTAGCTTGGGCCCCACCTGGAGATCAGCTGCCCTCAGCTTGGAGGGCAGTGGAAGCAGTTGCGGAAGCAGGAAGTAGGAGCGGGATAAGCTGCTTGAGGAAACAGAGGCCCGTGCAAACTAAAGATGGCAGGGCAGAGGACCGATGGGATGCAGCCACACTGAACTCAAAGCCTCAGGCTTCTTATCTTGCACACAGGGCAATGCATAATGTCAGGGATGTTGCAAGGACTAAACCAAGGTATTGCAGCACCAGGTGAGAGCAGTCACCTGCAGTTTCTGGCTTGAGGGTCTAAGGAAGGCGGCTCTTCTTTACCTGGAAGGAGTGGGTGTGCACTGTAAGCGGGTACAGGCAGATACAGTATATTTTAAGGGAACATTCAAGAAGCACAGGGGTGCTAGAGATGACAGTTGAGATCAGAGGGTGGCCAGCCTCTCTGGGTTCGCCAGTGTGCATGGCTTCTAGAGTCAGAATACTTGCTCCTTGACCCTCCATTGCTTTTCCAGGTGTTGCCTCTGGCTGCTGCTGGTAGCTCATCAAAACACCCCTCCTCAGTCCAGAGCCCTGGGATACCAACAGAGAGTTGTGATTAGAAAGTTAAGTTGTTTGTCCAGATGGCCTGACTTCTGTGCTTCTTGGCGGTGTGGCCTTGCGTGAATAGCTTCACTGCTCTGTGTCTGACTATAAGGCGGGTAAGATCCGCAGAAAGAGAAAGGAGGTGACCTTACAGTAGATGGAAGAGGTGGAGGATTGGACTCCAGGTGCCCTATGGGCAGAACCTCGCCTTGCCAGCTACAGCTCAGCAAAGAGGGAGAGTCTGTATGCAAATGTGGATGTACATGTAAGACTAGAGGGAATTGGAAAATATGTGAGTGGCACACAAAGCATGTGTGGACTGGTGCAAATGTGTGTCACTAGGGATAAGAGTGTCTCCATCGGAGGCTCTGTGGAATAATATGAGTTTCCATTTAGTAAGCCCCCTGGTAGGCCAGGGGAGATGCTAAGCCTTGTCTGCACATTATCTCATTCAGTACTCATAGGGGGCCATGAAGAAGAAATAACCTCCAGGCCAAAGAACAGTAACAGGTCCACAGAGGTGAGGTGATTCGTCCACGGGACAAAACTGAAAGTTAGCTCAATTCCCTCCTATGGGTGTGGGCAGCTAGGACCAGAAGACACAGCTCCATGATGTGTGTGTGTGTGTGTGTGTGTGTGTGTGTGTGTGCTGCCCAGTGCCTGAGGCTTCCTGCTGCTACCATATGTTTTTTTTTTACACATCTGGGCCCAAAGCCCCACAATGCTTGGCACTCCCATGGACAGGGCTTGTTTAGATCACTAGTCTGGCCAGCACTCAGGGACCACAAGAGGTCTTGGATCCTGACACTCATGTGGTGTGTTGACACAGTGACCTGGGAGTGTTGGGCTGTGGCAGTCTGTTGACTAGTAAGGGCTTGGAGAAGCGAATAGCATTCCCTACAGATCCTGATGTCCTCCCAGGCTCCCCTAGGGAATAATTGTTTCCCTCAGTCGGGGACCTGGATCACTACAGCTGAGAACCTGCCAGGGTCAGGCAATGGTAGGAACATTGAGCTGCTGGCTCTGGCTGAGGCAGAGAGTGGGTATGGCTGTGTCCCTGAAGTCCTTGGCAGGCTGAGGCAGAAAGGCCATGCCATGACCAGAGGTGGGCAGTGTGTGGAACAGGTCTGGACACTAAGTCCTCTCCTTGTTCCCTCCCTCCTCCTCCCAGGATTAGACGGTAGCACACTCAGAAACTACCTTCTTCCCAGGTTTCCCAAGTCTGGTAGCAAAGCCACATTCCCGCAGCTCCCACTTAGTTTGGGACTGTCCTCTGGAGGGGCACAGGACATGTTGGCCATAGAGAGGAAGCATCTGAGGCCAGTCTGGGATTAGCACTAGTGATCTTGTCTGAGAAGAACTTTAGCTTAGGGACAAAATAAATGACCTTTCTCAGGCCTGGTGACCTTCTGAGACCTGTGAGTGAAGAACAGTGGTCTGTCTGGCCATCCTGAAGGCGGTTGCTTTCCAGGTACCATGCAGCTCGTAACTCTCAGTGAACCAAGAGAGCAAGTAAGCATGGAGAGGCTGCAAGTGTGTCCATCTGCATGGCACAGGAGAATGGCCAGGCAATGTCCTTGTCCACGGGAGTGCCGATGTACAGGAGACTGGGGATAGAGACACCAGGAACTGAGTCCTCTTCCCCCAGGGACAGGTCACTTCTTCAACCCCAAGCCTTAGCTTCCTTCTTCAGGAAAAACAGGGACAGCAGAACTGATTTCAGAGGGTGGGGACAGAAAGCCATCTGACCTGGTTCTTGCTGCCTAAGTAGACATTTTGTAAGCAGCTGTCTGCTTTTAAGATTCACGCTTGATGGCCTCTTGATGGCATGGCTCCCAGGTAGACTGCTGGTGTGTCTTTCTCCTTTCTCATCTCTCTTGGCTCTACACATCCCAGTGCAGAGTCCAGTTGGGAACACAGAGACCCTAGACTGTGTACCCAGAGCCACTGAGTGTTGCAAGGTCTCCATCTCCAAAGGTAGGAGGGCTCAACTTCTTCCTTCCTGCCCTCCCCCACATAGATGTCCCCACTACAGCTACAGAGATCAGTGGATGATGCAGTGAAAGATTCAGTAGCTCCAGCTCCCATCGAGTGAGATGATGGCTATGGAACTCATATAAATGGCAGAGTACCTTTTAAAGAAAGGTGCTCAGCCAATTATCTCCATAGAAAAGTGACAAGAAGGAACTGAAATTTAATTCCTGATAGAGCCCTTACCTAGTAATTCTGAGACCCTAAGTTAGAACCCTCGTTCATTAAAATGAGAAAGAAAAGTGAAGAGGAAGAGGAGGAGGCAGGCAAGCGTGCAGGGGCGGGGCGGGGGGGGGG
>CABHPH010120640.1:0-12866 GCA_902168325.1 Peromyscus nudipes
ATGGCAATTCCTTGCGATGACGGAAAGAGGATCAGGGGAAGGCTGTGTTGACTGCTACTAATTGCAAGGCTTAATCTCAGGTTCAAATCACTCCTAAATTAGAACCTATGTGTCATACACTTAGAATTGCTTTGATTGTGGTTTCTGTAACAATATGATAAAGCATCAGTGAGCAGAAAGCCCTCATTGGACAGGAGATTTGGCACGCCTGGATTCTTACAATTAGTTCCTCTAGATTTAATGATCTTTGAGCTGTCGGTCATGAGGATGCTATTACTTCAAGCCCACACACCACTTCAGGAAATGTCACCCATCAAAATTCCTGGAGTAATCTGTTGCTTCTTCCTGCCTTGGAAATGGTTTTCCTGGGAGACACTTAAGCAGAATCCCTGAACCATATTGTTTTTATACTTTTCTCAGTATCCAAGAGCTTAGTAATTGTTTGCATTATTCAATAGAGAAGGCATACATGGGTCACACAGAACTAGTACCTGGAGCCCCACAGCTTCACAATGGAGCCCTTTGATAACGACGTCTTCAGACAGAACTCACTAGAAGTCTACCCCCTTGTAAAGTAAATATCTCCATCTGCTATAAGCATCCTGAGATACTAGAGTGCCACAGTGTGGTCAGTTCAAGTACTAGAAAACTTTGGAGTACAAATAACTAAATACAAAGAAGCCCCTCCCAGATCAACTGGGCTTTTGATATGTTTCTTTGAGGGCATAAATTAAATGAATCGGAGCTTCTGATAATGTCCATTTTTAAAGACTTTTTCAGCATATAGCATCATCAAAAAGGAATCTGGAAACCCACACAGGCTTGAGTGATGGCCTGGGATCAATATGAGAAAAACCTTGAGTTTACTGTTTGACTTCTTATACACTTAACCACAAAATCTCACTGGTTCCTCACTTCAGTTTTATATAATTCTACATCAAATTTCACCCATGCCTGGGAACTTACGAAAAGACGTGACTACCAACCTTTCTTAAGTCATAGTACATGACAGTAGGGAAAATCATTGATGGGCAGGATTCAACTGTCCTCCCTTGAGTCCTTCTTTATACAAATTGCCTGGGGAGAGAGAGGAGCACTCCTGCTGCGTCAGAATGCTCGAAGCTTGCATTTAGTTCTCAAGACAAGAAAATATGATACAGTGCTGTGAGTCTCACCACTGACAAATACAGAGAAAATTGTGTTGTCCCAGACCCAACCAGGCCAGCTATGGAGCCTCTGAACTAGGGAACCACCCCTTTAGCTGCCAAAACCCATTCTTTGGTCCCCACTTTACTCAGGACTCTTGGAGGAGCTTTTAGGGAATCCTGGCAAAGAAAAATAGGAAAAATACAGACTCTGAATGACTCAAAAGCTCTGGAGAACGACCTATATTGTCACCTTCACCTGTAAACATGGGAGTTTGATATGATTTGTCTTCACAACTTGATTTTGTTTTATAACCTGCATTTTTCCAGAGAAAGCCAAGTCTTTTCCCAGGTCTCCCAACATTACTAACAGGTCAAGGGCAAAAACCTTCCCGGGGCAGGGCACAGAGGATGGCTCAGTGTATAAAAGCACTTTTACTCAAGCCTGAGGACCTGAGTTTAGTTTCCTTAACCCCCCTTAACCCATGTAAAAAGCCAATTCTGTGTCACATATCTGTGATTGTAATCCCAGTATGCCTATGGAAAGCTGGGAGGCAGAGAGAGGAGAATCTACCAGAAGCTCACGGCTTTCAGACCATATGTGACACAAGGTACAGCAGCAGAAACAAGAGACCTTGCAAGGCACAATGACAGAGCTAACTACCCAAAACTCGTCCTCTGGCCTTTACATGAATCTCTCTCTCTCTCTCTCTCACACACACACACACACACACACACACACACACAGATACACACAGACACAGACACAGAGAGAGAGAGAGAGAGAGAGAGAGAGAGAGAGAGAGAGAGAGAGAGAGAAATTAATTTTTAAGACCTTCTTTGTTCTAATTACTTTATTCTACCATCCTGGCAATATTCCTGCTAATAACGGGTAGCTGCTGAAGTTGAAAAGGATATCTGTCACTTTCACAGTGATGGACCAGAGGCAGTGATGCAGTTTGAACACTGGAAATGTTTGCTTTAGCAAGAGCAATAGGAACAAAGCTTCCCAGCTACATCATCATTCAAACAATTCTACAGACCAGAAACACTGAATCCCCAAACTCACAATCTCCCTGACTAAAAGCTGGAGTCACTTTTAAGCACATTAATACTTTATTTTATTAAACCATCTAAATTCTTGCTAGATTTCATAAATTACATTATGAAAGAATTTCCAAAACTATCCTGTGTCAAACTTTCAACTGCCCAATTTTATTTCTTAACCAAAGGCAACAAGAGATAATAAATGTACATAAAATATTCCTCCCACCCATAAACCACTTGAGCAATTTTCCAAAAGTAATCTTGCTATTACTGTTTTCTGTTTTAAAAGAAAAAATTACATTTATATGGAATCATTAATCTCAGTGACATTTACATTTTCACAAAGCAATTAAGTTCTGAAAAAGGATAAAAACAATTTTTATTTTAGAATAGGATTAAAGTTCATTGAAGCTTGACATTGTAAAATTTACAGCCAAAATAAAACATTTTAAAGTAAGAAATCAGGCAAATCTAGCACTAGTAAACATTTATTTATATTGTATTTAAGTTGTGAGATAACCTCTACACCCTGAGATTTAAACTAGTAATCATTTGAATTAATTTTCCCCAAAGCATAAGTTGAGTTTTAAGAGTCTTGTGCACCTGCTGGCTCCACCTTGCCATGGAGTAGAGGGTGACCCTGAGCTTCTTATCTTTCTACCTTCATCCCAACACCCTTAGATTGAAGATGTCCACCACCAGGCTCAGTGTCTCCAATGCTGGGCAGCCAAGCCAGAGCTTCCTGTGTGCTGGACAAGCACTCTGGCAACTGAGCCGCCTCCCACGGCTCTACAATTAAGCTTTTGAAGTGTGTCTAAACATTGTCAAATTCTAAACTAGTGTTCTCAAAATTGACTTGTCCTGTGGATACTAGCAGCCAAATTTCCAGGCTGCAAACTGGAATCAGAAAAAATATTTCCTTAAAATACCCTAAAACTCACTGTTTTCATCCTCACAGTCTGCATACAGGATGTCGAATGTCCTGTGATCTAACCTTGACAGAAGACATGTTTCTTTGAGACAGGTCTCTTGTAACCTAGGCTGACCACAACTCAGTACCTAGCCTTGAACTTCTGAGCCTCCTGCCTCTACTGGCAAGTGCTAGAATTACAGGGATAGAGATCTGCCACCATACCCAGTTCAGAACAATTTTTTAACAAGTAACTCTTGCTAGGACATAGACAGCATCCTGACGCTGAGGCACAGAGGAAGCAGAGTTTAAAAAAAAATCTGTAGCTACCTGTGTCCTCAGTGTCTACCACAGCATTCAGCACTACAACATATTTGGAACAAAAACTTTGGTTCTAAATACGCACTCAAAAAAAAAAAAAAAAAAAAAAAATACCACCCAGCATGAAACTGCAGCTGTTCCCCCATACTGGAATCTTCAGAGACGGTGCTATGTGTGGGAGTGGGCAGCTGTAACACAAGGCATTGACCCATGCACTGAGATGTATCTATGAATTGTGTGCCCTTGCTGGATCTGCATTGTTGCTACAAAAGTAACTTTTTATATTCAAAGGTTACCTACACATCCCAATTCACTAGGCCTGTTCCACACTGAAATCTTCCCCTCTCTCCACCACAGGGAAGGCAAGTTACGAGCCATCTCCATGGAATCACCAGATCACTCATACTGCCCAGACTGTACCAGTAACTATGTACACATGGAAAAACATTTTAACTATTACAGTTTCCTTCCCACATGTGTGTAATGCAGGGAATCAACAGGAGACCTAACTAAAGAAGAGAGGCTTAAAGAAGGTATTCCTTATCCACTTCATCCCTGCTCTCTTCAGAATCTCCCTATTCCCTTCAAACAGTCCCTCCACATACCTTATAGTAAGGAATCACTTGTGACCACGTGTATATATTTGTTCTGACCATCGACAAGTGTATACAGAGTAGCTATTGTAATTGTTTACCACACATGCCAGGGAATGGAAGAATGAAGCAAAAGGGATAGGCAAGGTCCTTGCTTCCACAGAGCTGAAAGAGTAGTAAAGGACTCGTAACATGCAAGAGGAGACACAGTAATGACCACAGCTGTCATTCAACAAACTGACTTCTCAACAACCTCTTGACACACCAATTAAAAAATCTAACCTACAAATTGTTTTTGTGTGTAATGAAATGCCCATGAATACTAAATTTAATAATTATTGAAGCTTACGTGGTTCAGTGTGCACCTCTATGTTCATTTTTTTTCATTTCCAGTTTTTTTATTGTTTTATTTTGTTTTTAGCAATTTGAAGCCATCTGACACTTTCTCTAGCTATAAACACTTTTTTTTCTTACGAAGACATAGAGCTTAGGCACTCTGCTCATGGAACCCAGTGAATAAACACTCTCCTGGTAGGCTTTGTAAATGTCTGAATTTCACACCAAGGATGATGGGAAGATCTTCTGTATACACAGGGAGCTCAGCCTTCTGCCTAACACTGCTGTTACTCACAAGGGATCGATCCAAAAGACCCTTATAACTCAGAGGCTTATTGGAACTTTCAAGGCTATCTGTGCTTAGCAAAACAAACAGAAGTAACTGTCCAGCAGATCCTTCATGGGACTCCTAGTCACCAGTGACAATTAGTGCAACATATAGGGACACGTGGCATCTGCTGAAGCATGTTTTGCTTTCATGATAACTTGTGTTGCAGTATGCAACATAGGTGATGGAAACTTATTTTCTGAGGCTCTTTTTTATTTTTTTAGATTATAATTTAATTATAACTTTGCTCCCTTCCCTCTCTTCCCTCCAAACCCTCCCATATACCACCTCCCCATTCTCCTTCAAACTCATAGCCTCTTTATTCATCAATTATTATTATATATACACATATACATATATACACACACTCCTAAATATAATCTGCTCAGTCCATATAATAATATTTGTATGTATGTTTTCAGTACTGACCATTTGGCACTGAACAACCAATTGTTGTACTCTTCCCTGGGGAAGATCACCTCTCCTGCTCCAAGCTTTCCTGGGGTGCCTGTAGTTCTTTGTGGAGGGTTGAGACCTCGTGGAATTTTCTCCATCCAGTTTAGAACGTTCATTGGTGTCATTCTTATTTGGCTCACATTTGGGGAACCATGTTGGTGAGACTTTACAGGTGTAGTTTCTGACATTACTAGAATCTCACAGCAAATTCCCTTATCCTCAAGCTCATGGAGGCCTCCATCTCTTCACCCACAATACTCCCTAAGCCTTAGGTGCAGGAGTGTTTTAAAGATGTATCCACTGCAAAAAGGGTCTACTTGCCAATGATAGTAGTCGCTATTTTCACAACTGCACTCAAAGAGCCAAGAGATAGGCTCAAAGGAAGAAACACAGAAAACATGAAAGGCCACCTAGCTGCTTTGGAGGAGAGGGGACACTCAATTTGTTGTTGTTGTTGTTGTTGTTTTAGAATCAGATTTGTAAGTCAAATTATATTACAAGCTTTAAGACCCACTACAAGCTACTCAACATTCCTGAACCTCAGTTTGCATACCAATAAAATAGGGACATTAACAGACTTAATTCATGAAATTATTATTAAGGGGTGCAGTGACATCTGTGGATCCTCTGATCTACGTCTGGCCAAGTAGACCAATAAGCTTTTGCTGTTAGCATAGAAAACTGCAAAGAAACTGAAGTCTTTGAGGTATTGAAAAATCAAAGCAGTAGTTGACTGTAGATGTAACTAACCGTCTTATTAAATAAGAAACACAGAACCAATGCAAAGAAGAAAGCCAAGAGGTCAGAGCTAAGAGCTAAAACCTTACCCTTCCTCCTGCGGTGGTCCTACCTCTCCGAAGGAGAGCAACTTCCTGTGTTAAAGTCTTTATAAAGACTTTCGGTTCTGCCTTCTCATTGGTTGTAAACCCAACCACATGACCGCCTCGTCACTGCCTGTCTGTATAGACCTCCAGGTCTTCTATGGTTGGTATTGAGGTTAAAGGCGTGTGTATCCAATGCTGGCTGTATCCCTGAACACACAGAAACTTACCTAGCTCTGCCTACCAAGTGCTGGGATTACAAGAGTACGCCTGTTGCTAGAGTTTTCCTGTCTGGCCCACGGTCAGGATAAATCTCTTTCACCTGCTAGTCCCACAGCCGCTCAGACCCAACCAAGTAAACACAGAGACTTATATTGCTTACAAACTGTATGGCCGTGGCAGGCTTCTTGCTAACTGTCCTTATATCTTAAATTAATCCATTTCTATAAATCTATACCTTGCCACATGGCTCGTGGCTTACCGGCATCTTTACATGCTGCTTGTCCTGGCAGTGGCTGGCAGCAACTTCTTCCACCTTCCTGCTCTTTTAATTCTCTCTGTTAGTCCCGCCTATACTTCCTGCCTAGCCACTGGCCAATCAGTGTTTTATTAGCAACACATTTGCCATACAGAACATCCCACAGCATACACCACCACCACTCTGCTTTCCTATGGCTTGCTAATAGCTCTGACCCCCAGGCAACTTTATTTATTAACATACAAATAACATTTTAGTACAAAAGAAAATATCACCATAGTTGACATTTTGCAAAGTTTGTTATTTAGATATTCCTGTATTGAACATAGTATTTGAAAAAAAATGAGACATAATGAAGACCTGACAAATTTTTTCAAATTAGCAATTAGAATTGTAAACAAAGAAAGCAAATTTCCAAAGGTAGTGCTTCATTCCAAAGTAGCTTGACATAAAATAGATGCTGGCATTTTACAAGTGGCTTAACTTTGAGAAAGAATAGAAAATCAAAGGTTCGTTTTCTTTACATCAATTCTTTATACAGGAGAAAATGAACCTGGTTATTCAAACTATCAAGATGCCAAAAGAAAAGAAACTTATGTGTGTTTTCTAATTAACAGAAATATAAGGTCATTCACTCTCAAGAATCCTTAGGATGCGTACTGGAGTTTTGATTGACTCCTTTTGGTTAATGTAACTGCTGGAAACTTAGCCTGGATACAACCTCAGTGCCCAGAAGCTTTTGAATAGCAACCAGAAGATTTCTTGCTGGCCGTGCTGCAATCACATTGTGCTTCTACGCTTGCCATCTTGTTATATCTGTTCACTGACAGCTGTGAAAGTAATTTCTAAGAAAGGCCAATATTAAGCACCAGCCCACTCACAGGGGCACACTAGAATCATAGGCACAGGATTCCTGATACTCTGCCCATCTTCCTAGATTAATTCACTAATAAGTCAGGGCTCGATCTCCCTAAGGACATGTCTTTCTTTTGGGGTATCAGTAAAGCTATGTTAAAACAACCCTGGGATAATGAGACTTCAGAAACAAGGAACAGGGTATCACACATCAAACCCATCTGAAAAGTAGGGTCTGCGCTCTTGTGATAGGTCAGGAATGCTGTCCAGATGCTCATGAATATGTCTGGTTGTGTCAGCTGCTGTACGGGTATTTTGAGAAGCACTCTGGGAAGGCGAAGCAGGAACCTGACTTTTGTGTTTTGAATGTGCCAGCTTTGTTGCAGTTAAAAACAGAAATAAAAGGGAAACAGTATCATTACCCAGCAGGATTTTCAGTATGGCTCCAGCTAGCCTTTTGCTTTTCTAGCTCTTTCCTCCCCAGCCCTGTTCAAAAACGATGTGAGCTTGGCACAACCTGAAGCAAATATAAAGCATGGCTGCAGGATTTTCAGTATAGCTCCAACTAGCCTTTTGCTTTTCTAGCTCTTTCCTCCCCAGCCTTGTTCAAAAACGATGTGAGCTTGGCACAACCTGAAGCAAATATAAAGCATGGCTGCAGCATTTTCAGACCACTTTTACTGGGAAGTGCTTTCATCAAAATATTCTGGTTGGCTGAGAACACATGTACCTCTTATTTTGAGACACAGAACATTCTCCTATTGATGACTTTGAGAACCTATTTACCTTCATTTGGAGGTGGGGAGGGCAGGGAAATGGGCTCCAGTGGGAAAGCAGTTATACCTCTAAGTCACAAATATCTTGTAAGTTTTCATCTTAGACTGACAAGTATTCCCAGCTGTTAGTTTAGTTCTGTGCCAGCTTAGGAATTGTTAAAATGAACAAAACAAATGAGAAAAAAAAAACAGCAGGGGAAGAAATTCTGCCTTCAAATTTAAAAACTTCTTGTCCAAAAAATATTGCCTTTTTTTCTTTTCAGAGAATGAATACTATTTTAATGCTCAGTTTTCCATATCATGAGTGAGTCACACTATGTGCTCAGGTGCAGATGGATCAATGACTTCTGAGAATTTAATTTAATCTTAGAATTCTACCAAACCTTCAAGGAAGAACTATCACCAATATACCAATATGCATCAAATTATTTTATAAGATAGAACTGAAAAGAGTATTTTCAAACTCTTTATGAAGCCAAGATTATTCTGATCCCAAAACAAGATAACAATTATATATATATATATATATATATATATATATATATATATATATATATGATCAGCCAATCTCTCATAGATGCAAAAACTCTCAAAATATTTGCAAGCCTGACTTAAGAACATATCAAGAATATTATTCACCATAATCAAGTAGGCTTCATCCCAGAAAGGCAGGAATGGATCAACATATACAAATGTTTATGTCTACCACAGAAACAGATCCGTGGACAGAAAGCACATGACCATTTTGTTAGATGCAGAAAAGACTTTTGATAAAATCCAGCATCCTTTCATGATAAAAGCTCTAAAGGATCTGGGGATACAGAAGACATATATTAAAATAATAGAGGCAACATGCAACAAGCCCTCAGTCAATATCATGTGAAATGGAGAAAAACTCAAAGCATTTCCACTACAATCAAGAACAAGACAAGGATGCCTACTCTCCCCATTCATGTTCAGTATAGCGCTTAAAGTCCTAACTAGAATAGTAAGTCAAGTGTGATAAGGGAATACAACTATAGAAAGAGATCCAATTATTCTTATTTGAGAATGATACGATTTCATACATAAAACCACCCAAAGACTTCACCAAAAAAAAGTTCTTACAACCGATAAATTGAGTTATCAATTAATTGAGAAGAGCATCAAACCACAAAATTAACACACAAAAATCAGTAGCCTTCTTACCTTATCAATGACAAACACAGCAAGAAAGAAATGATGGAAATAATTCAATTCACAATTACCTCCAACACTTATCTTGGAATAAATCCAATGAAGGAAGTGTAAGACTTATATAATAAAAAAACTTTATGACATTGAAGAAAGAAATTTAAGAAGAAACAAGAAGTGGAAAGACTGTCCATGTTCACAGATTGGCAGGATTAATATTGTGAAAATGGCCATCCTATCAAAAGCAATTTATAGACCCAGTGCAATCTCCATCAAAATTTCAACTCAATTTTTCATGGAAATTTTTCTTAAATTTTTTTTAAACTTTATTTTTTTAAATGAAGTTTTTCTTAAACTTCATTTGGAAATACAAATAAAACAAAATGCTCAAAACAGTTCTGGACAATAAAAGAATTGCTGAAGATATCACCATCCCTGATTTCAAGTATACTACAGAACTATAGTAATAAAAACATGGTACTGGTATAAAAACAGACACATCAGTCAAAGGAATAAAATTAAGGACCCAGATATAAGTCTACACACACATATGGCCACCTGACTTTTGACAAAGAAGCCAAAACACACAGTGGAAAAATGACAGCATCTTCAACAAATGGCGCTCATCAGACTGGAGGGCTGCAGGCAGAAGGAAATTTACCTCTCACCCTGTAGAGAACTCAAATGCAAATGGACCTTGACATAAAACATGATACCTTGAATCTCTATTGTAGGAGAAAGAAAGGATTCCACTTGAACTTAAAGGCACAGGAAAAGACTTCTGAACAGGACCCCAGTAGCCTAGGCATTAAGGCCAACAACTAATAAATGGGACCCCGTGAAAGAAAAATGTTCTGTACATAGGACATTGTCATCTGACTGAAGACAGCCCAGAGAATCAATGGGGGTAGGAGAATGCCTTTCTTAGCTTGTGACAAATACTTTCCAGAATATACTCTAAAAACAAAACAACAAGAAAATAAACAATCCAATTAAAAATGGGTCAGTTGGGCTGGAGAGATGACTCCGTGTTTAAGGACAATGGCTCTTCTTCCAAAGGACCAAGGCTCTATTCTCAGCATACATAGTGGCTGACTCCTGTTGTACATCCAGCCCCAGCATACCTGATGCCCTCTTCTGTCCCCCACAAGCACAAGGGATACACGTGGTGTACAGTATACATGCAGACAGAACATCCATGCACATTAAGCAAATTTTTAAATGGGTCATGGATCTAAAAAGAGTTCTCAAAAGATGAAATATAAAGACTGAGAAATATTTTTTAATATTTGGCATATTTAGCCATGTGGAGATGGAAATTAAAACTACTTTGAGAGTTCATCTCATCCATTCAGAATAGCCAAGGTCAAAGAAACAAATGACAACAGATATTGGAATGAACATTGGGAAAGGGGAACATGTATTCACCACTAGTGGGAATAAAAACTGGTAAAACCACTATGGAAATCAGTGTGGAGATTCCTCAAAAACTAAAAATAGATTTACCACATGACCCAGCTATACTATTCTTGGGCATATACCCAAATAACTATATCTTTCTATGAGGATACCTGCTCATCCATGTTCACTGCTATCCTATTCACAAAACTCAGGAAATGGAAACAGCCTAGATGCCAATCAAGTAGTGAATGGATAATGAAAATGTGGTACATTTATGCAATGGTATATTAGTCAAATGTGAAGAAAAGAAATCCACAAGTAAATGAATGGTACTGGAAATAATAGTCCCAACTGAGGGAACCAATATATAGAAAGATAGTATGCATGTTTTCTTTAATTTCTGAATGTTAGCTTTGAATCTTCAGAGATGTATGTTCCATTTAGAGTACTCATAGAGGTCAGAAATTTAGTAAGAAGCTATTGGGGGAGGGGCCTTACAGGGAGACAAGACAGAACACAGTAGCATAAAAGGTTAAAGGTGAAAAATGGAACAAGAAGGGTTAAAGTGAGGTGGGAGATGAGAGGGTAATCCCTAAGAGAAAATATGGGAATGAATAACTAACATGAAAGGTCTTTTGGAAAAGCCATATGGAAACCTATTAGTATAAGGCCTTCATAAAATATTTGCACACACATATGTAAAACGGGGCTTAATGTGGTTACCCCACAACAGGGGGATAATACCTTAACTAGATACTTCATGCTAATAAATAAAAACCCCAGTACCAGGAATAGGTTAGTTATTTTTTATTTCTTGGCCAATGAGGTCACATAGACCCCAAGCAACTTGCTTATTGCCAATACTCCTGACTACCTTCTAGAATTCACAGTATGATCCTATTTTTGAGGATACCACATACTTGAATCACAGAACATGGAGACATCAAGTTGGTATTCACCTAAAAACTTCATACCTACACACTGCCATTCATGATAGAATCATGCTATAAGTGCTTCCAGAGGAGGTAAGCCTTAGTCTCACCCTGTTGTGAATCTTTCAAGCTAAAATGACTGGCCTGACAAAATACAGCCACTGGTGCAATAATGACATGAATGTTACAGAAGTTACCAACTACTTTTTGATTGGATCAAAGGTCTGATACATGAGATGGAAACCATACCTGGCACTATTAAAGAAGCCAACAATATGTGTCTAGATAGGTCATAGTCTCTGAGAGAACTCAATGCTAACTCTGCTAACTGGGCATAGTATTGAAACAACTCCTAATGACTTCTTAATATACCCATAGATCAGACTTTCTTCTTGCAGTATATAACAATTAACACCATGACTATATCCTCCAAATTGTCAATATGCAGAGAACAAAAGACTATAGAATGATCTGCCCCAAATTAGATATTCATATCTCACCCCAAGGCTCAGGGATATTTGCAGGTGAAGAGGCAGAAAATAATATAAGAGCCAGAGGTGATGGAAACAGTGTTCTCTGGATACAACAAGGCAGATGCACATGTGAACTCACAATGATTATGATAGGATGCACAAATCATGCCCCAGCCAGACAAAATTTCAGCATAGAGAGTGGGAGGGTAGATGTCTAATCCCACCACTAGCTGAGAAGCTATTAGCATTTATAGCTGCTGGGAGAGAGTCAGATTTTTGTTGTTTTTGATGATGATGGTGATGATGATGATGGTGGTGGTGGTGGTGGTGGTGGTGGTGGTGGTGGTGGTGGTGGTGTGACACCTGATAGACTAACCACATACAAGACCAAGCCCCAATCCCAAGACTATCAGAGGAAAACAAACTGGACTTGATGGGGAAAGAAAAAAATAAAAATAAGTCATCTCAGGCAGGTGAGACAAGATGGAATGGTTGAAAGGGTGGCAAGGGTAAGAGTTGAACTGGGTGAATATGTTCAAATTACAGTGTATGAAACTCTCAAATAATTTTTAAAAATGGGGGAGATGAAAGACCAGGAAGCCCTAATAAAACAAATGGCATGGGGTTATAGATGTGATATCTTGAACAAATAAATTCCTTGACCTATCTGTGCCTTAGTTTCTCTATCTGTAAAATAGGGACAATAACTCCCTGCCACTGTATTTGTATAAGATTTACATATAATATTTGACATATGTATGTAATTGTCAAAACAAAAGCACAACTGTCACTTCAAAGGAATGAAAGATGGTTTATTCTGA
>CABHPH010120641.1:0-26075 GCA_902168325.1 Peromyscus nudipes
GACACAGAGCCAGGAGTCAAGCCGAGATAAAACCCCTGATGGCATGAGGGGAGGAAGGAGGGGGAATTCTCCCGAGTGCCAGCATTGAAGGCATAGTCAAAGATGATTGTGGGTAAGATAGCTCATGAGAGTCTGAGGCAGGAGTATTGCCACAAGTTGCAGTCAAGCCTGTGCTACATTGTGAGACACCTTGTCTGAGAAAGGGAGAAAAAAACAACTCCGAGATGGTCAGAGCGATGAGAGGGAGAGACCAGGAGACATGGGAGCTAAGGAAGTTAGATGGGCAAAGATCTGTTGGGTAAATCGTACAAGACACCTCTGTGATGTGACGTCCGAAAGGCTGCAGCCTGGGTGGAACACTGATGATAAAAGCAGGGACACCGTCTACAGGAGTGAAGAGGGAGGGCCCTGCTGCCAGCTGGGGTCCCATGTCTTCTTGGGTTTGGTGAGGTCCCATGTCTTCTTGGGTTTGGTATTCCTGTGGGACTAGGGGATCAAACCGGTGTCTTACACAACTTGGCAAGCACTCTACCACTGAGCAGCCCCTGAGGAACAGCTGTATTTGGCATCATGCTTCTGTTCACACAGCTCAATCACTTGGCCTTAGCGGTTTTGGTGACTACGTCATATTGATGAGCAACTAAACTTTGCAGTCATTTTGCACATGCTCCAGCCAGGCTTCATTGTCCCCCAGTCTTGGCTGTTTAACTAGAGTTTGGGATCCAAGTGCAAAGCCTTAAATGTTCCTATTCAACATGTAAAATTAAGCCCATTGTCTTGGTTTATCTGGGTTTCGGTTCGTCTGAGTTTTGTCATTTATAATAACCCATCTTATTGTGCTTCTTACAGTTTTGTTTTTGTTTTATTTTTCTAGTATAAAACAAGCAAAGAAGGGAGTGTGATGGGGGTTACAGTGTCCCGGCTCGCGATGCTGTCTCACTGCCAAGCTCTGTCACAGGCCTGCAATTATTCCGAAGGTCAGACCTCATCCCGTGACTGCCCTCATTGTTAGCTCCAGATTCGTGTGCCTGTGAGCGCCCACTTGGTGATTGGACTCCATTTAATGACCAAATTCAGGTGGAAATGTTCCAGAACACATTCTTGGCTTGCTTTTGCCTTCTTTAAGAAAATTTTTTAAAAAATCTGTAATTTAATAAACTTCTGGACAAACCAGATCTATGAAGTCTGATTTCTGGAGTGCAGAAATAGAAAACCTCAATTAAACCAATGTGTTTTGTACTGTGGGGCTTAGATGTCGCCATCTTCCCATGTGGAGCTCCCAACTAAGTATTGGTCCAAAGGTACAAATTAAAACAGAAAACCTTCTGAGCTAGATGATGTGGTCCACAACTGTCGTCCCGACACACTGACACAGGCAGGAACAGTGTCAGTGTGAGGCCAGCCTGGGATCATAGTGAGTTCTAGGCCAGCCTGAGCTATGGTATGAGATGAGACTCTGTCTCAAAAAGAAAGAAGAGTGTAAACCTTTTGGTATATAAATATATATTGCATAATTACAGTCAAAGCAGGCTGGCCTCCACCTCAAGTCCCTTTGTGCCAAAATCATGGGCCCGGGCTGCCAGATCAGGCTTCAGCATGTACTTCCAGATGTTGTTTGTAATGTTCATTTTTCAGTGTTTTATTTCTCTTTGCAGAGTGAAGGGTGACTGTGTGTATTTCAGAGCAACATTTTTATCTGGTTTTAAATATGTGCATATGCATGTATGAGAAGAATCATAATGCCATAGTGCCCTGGAGCACTGAGACTCAAGCTCCTGAGTATTAGAAATATAGAGAAATTTATCATAGAGTGAAAACAATTAGATGCAGCCTTATGTGTACCTATTTTATTTTGTTGTTAATCTATCTGTAGATATACCTAGAAATGGGCATCTGTATACATGGGGTTTTATATAGAACAATATTTCATATTTTTCAAAGAAGTATAATTTTTACCTATATTTGTGAAAATTCCAGTTTCTAAAACCAATACATGTTCCTTATTTCACTAGGAAAAAACTCTTGAATGATACCCCTAAATGCTAGAGTTTCTACCTTAGTGTCTCTGTAATGGCCGCATCACCCTGTCACCCTCCTCCAGCCAGTTTGTAGGGGTCTCAGCAACCAGAGACTCTGATCTCCTAATTGTTTTTCAAAAGGGGCATGAATGTGATTGTCATTTCCTGCTCAGCATGACCTCCTCTTGTTTCCCTCCATCTCCTCTTTTCTAGGAGAGGCCGTAGTAAATGTTTTAGACTTCAAGAAGGATGCTGGGCTGTGGCATGGCATGTTTGCGGTAAGCTGTAGGGGTGGGGCCTTTATATTAAGATGTGCCTGAGGCCGAGGCTCTGTGACAAGTGCATCTCTTGGGGTTGCAACTGAAGCTCCTAAATGTCAGTGACATTTTCTAGAGGACACATAAGCATGGGGACCTGAGCTTAGATCCCCAGGATTCATGGAAAACAGGTACAATAGTGCACATCTGTAATTCCAGTGTGAGATGATTGGAGACAGAAGATACAATAGTGCACATCTGTAATTACAGTGTGAGATGATTGGAGGCAGAGGCAAGAGAATCCCCTAAAGCTTATCCCAAGTAGTCTGATGTAGTAGTGGTGAACAGCAAGAGACCCTGCCTTGGACTGGAGAGGTGGCTCAGTGGTTAAGAGCACTGGGTGCTCTTGCAGAGGACATGAATTCAGTTTCTTGCCTACATCAGGTAGATTACAACCACCTGTAATTCCAGAGAAGGAGAAGAGGGGGTAAAATAATTTAAAAGAAATAAAAGAGACCCTGCCGGATTCAAGGACCAATGCCCAAGGTTGTCATCTGGCCCTCACACTCACAGCATGGCACACGGGTCCACAGCCATACATGAACACTCATGGACACACATCATGTATACACACAGTATGAAAAAAGACAGAACTACGTGCTTCGAGCACAGAAGAGAGTAACAAGGGAGGGGGTGCTTCCTGTAATAGGAGGAGGGAGCATGCTGTGGGTGTCAGAAGGATGGCGTCTTTCTCATCCCGTCATCCAGGAGTGTCCATGAGGAGGTGACAGCCAAGGTGGACTTTGGAAATAGCTAAGTTGACCTAGGTAGAGATTTTTGGTGGGTAGAGTTGGAAGGGTATATTTCTTTGGGAAAACTACATATATAAGCTGCCATTTAGGTGGAAAGAAAAGTATGGGACCATGAAGTTGAAAAGTCTTTAGTCTGTTTACTCTGTTTTTGTTTTTAATTAGAAGTTAACAAAGCAAACAAAAACTGTGTGAGAAGGGTCTTCTGTGATCCGGTGCAGATAGGACATTGTTTTCTGACACTGAGTCTGTGGCAGCACTAGACTTGAGGACAGGGCATGGCACCTTGTATAAAAGGGCATGTAAATGGTGACAGTGTGGTTGATCTCAGGCTTGGTTGGGGATGGTGGCTGATACTTATAATCCTAGCACTTGGGTGGCTGAGCCAGAAGAATTGCCATGAGTTCAAGGCTAGCTTGGGATACTCGAATTCCAAGCCAGGTAGAACCATCTCAAACACACACACACACACACACACACACACACACACACACACACACACACACCATCCATTGCAAGCACAGGCTTGATTACTCTACTGCACTGTGTCTCTGGGTATCTCACATCCTTGATGTGGATGGGCAGGAGGACAGCGACCTGCCTGACCCTCAGTTCTCTCAGCTTTATCTGTAGGAACACTTGACCTGTTAGGAACTGGGGAGCTAATCTTGTGCTTTGTAATGCTGCTCCATTGTCATTCCTTCCCTCAGCCTGTGGTGTGTGGTAAGCAGGACTACCATAGAGCACCGGTCAGTTGGGTAGTGCCTGCTAACTCTGAAAGCAGCCACTTTGTGACCCAGCAGGGCTTCTCTTCTATGTCTACCCTAGAGAGACAGTCGTGCACATGCTACTGGGTGTGAATCCAGATGCCTTGCTTCCATACTGGTAATGACATGTGCAGCCATACACAGGGAGCTGGTAGCCCCTGATTCTGAGGTGCTTAGACTTATCTATGAAACAGTAGAAGTGAGAAGCAGCAAGTGGTTAATACATGTATCCTGGCTTGCATTTAAATACTTTGTGTTTCTAAAGTCACATGCATGAACAAAGGACTGGAGGGATAGGTATCATCACTGTGATGCCCTGGGAGAGAGAGGAGAGAACCAGGGTTAGAGCAGCTCTTGGAGGTGCTTTAGCACTATTGCTGGTATCTCGAGTCTCTCTTGAAAGGATGGACTTGAGTGTACCTCTGTAACATTGTTAGCAGAGTGTCAGTACCACAAAAGATGCTAAATACATGTTTTGTATTGACTGCTTAGATGTTTCTTTGCTTTTCAGAATGTAATGAATAAGATGCATACAATTAGTGTGCCCTACTCCGTTATGAAGACCTGTCCTCTCTCTTGGGTCCAGAGAGTCCATGCCCACAAAGGTAATCACACACATCCACGTGCTAATTGAGACTGGTGGAAGTATGCCCCTGTAGAGAATCAGTTCTTTGCCTTGGTGGCTTTCCAAATTTTGGAGTTGTTATTGTAGGTAAGCTGCTTGCTTTATCTCCCTGTATTCTTTCTTACAAATTGAATTCTCTGGAATTTGAGCCATAGTTAGCTCTATT
Organism: Peromyscus nudipes; assembly: GCA_902168325.1. Taxonomy (NCBI): domain Eukaryota; kingdom Metazoa; phylum Chordata; class Mammalia; order Rodentia; family Cricetidae; genus Peromyscus; species Peromyscus nudipes. Next base: position 4,643 of record CABHPH010120641.1, read on the forward strand.
GAATGCCGAGTTTCCTTGACTGTGCATTGGCTGAATATGACACTTGCTTACCCAGAGGTTCACACAGTCTTTTTTAAAATTTAAAAATTTTTCTCCAAGTGAGAACTATTACTAAATAAGTAAAAATGTTCTTACTGTAACATATTGAATCTGTGCCCACACTTAGCATGTCTGTGTGTTGTAACTCTACCCTTTGATCTGTAGCCAAAGTGGCTCTCGTGAAGTGTCGGGACTTACACTGGGCCATGATGGCCCATCGGGACCAGAGGGACGTGAGTCTGAGCTCTCTCCGGATGCTGATAGTCACCGATGGCGCCAATCCCTGTGAGTGCTGGGGTAGAAATCCCAGAACATCTGACAGGCAGCGTGATCTGCTCCTTTTCTACAAGCTTTTCTGTTTTCAGCATCTGTGTTGAGATGTCATTTACAAGCAACGGCACTTGTCCGTTTCAAGGGTCTGATTCAGTGGTGCGGTGTGTTTGTGGCTGTGCGGTTATCACCATGACTGAAGTTTCAAATACTTCTGTTAACCTAAGAGAAACCACACACTCACTGTTTGCCGCTGTTCATCCTCTCCAGTGTCCCTCAGCCACAGACAGTCATGAATTTCCTTCCTCTAAGGAAAAAAAAAAAAACAACAGATTTAAGAAATGCGTGTGTGTGTGTGTGTGTGTGTGTGCGCGCGCGCACGCGCGCGCACGCATAGTCCATGTGTCTCACACACTTGTTAGTCCATGTGTCTCACACACCCGTTAGTTTGTATCTCATACACCCGTTAGTTTCCTGCAGCAAGGGAAATGGTGGTTTCAGCGTTTAAACTGATCTGTTCCCACGCCTTAGGGTCTGTGTCATCCTGTGATGCTTTCCTGAGTCTGTTTCAAAGCCACGGACTAAGACCTGAGGCCATCTGTCCATGTGCCACGTCTGCTGAGGCCATGACTGTAGCCATCCGCAGGTACTGTTCGGGAGGTCGGGTGCTCTGGATGTCTGGCACAGTCTGGATGAGATGTGTGCTTTTTTCCAGATGATGAGAAAGGGGTTAAATGATTTTCTGCTTCATAAACCTAAAAGTTGGGGCTGGAGAGATGGCTTTAAGAGCACTGTCCACTGTTCCAGGGGACTTGGGTTCAATTCCCAGCACCCACATGGCAGCTCACACCTGTCTGTAACTCCAGTTCCAGGGCTTCTGACACCCTCACACAGACATACATGCAGGCAAAACACCAGTGAACATAAAATAAAAATAAATTATTAAAAAAATACCTAAAAGTAAAATTTACCTAGTAAAGTCATTTCAGACATCTCATTTTTTTCTTCTTGCCAGAAGTATACGTAGAAGCTGAAATTTTATTTTAATTATTCTATGTCATATTTGTGAGTTATTTTTCTGTGTTTACTCTTCAGAATCCCTTGAATAGTAAGTAGAAGTAGTCTGTTCTTGTTCCGATTGTACCTCAGACGTGGGAAATACGCCTTTATAGTATATACACTCCACACCAGCATAGTCTTTTCTCTTTAAAGAAAAGTGTGTGTGTGTGTGTGTGTGTGTGTGTGTGTGTGTCTGCAGACACCTGGATCGAGGTGGGCAGGGTGCTCATGAGCAGAGGCCGGAAGAGGGTGTCAGGGTCCGATCACTCCCTGCCTGTTCCTCCTGGGCAGGGTCCCCCTGAGGCTGGCGTCTTGGCTAGGCTGCCAGCTGACAGGCCCAGTGACCCTCTCTCCTTTGTGCCCTTGACCTGGGTTTGTAGGCGTTTGGGGATCCTGGCTTGTTACATAGCATGCTGGGACCCAAACTCTGCTCTCCTCATGCTGATCATCTCTCCATCTCTCTTTCCACCCTTTCTCTTCCTTTTTTTTTTTCTTTTTTCTTTTTTTGGAGACAGAATCTCACTGTGTAGCCCAGGCTGGCCTAGAACTTGCAGTGATCCACCTGCCTCAGCCTCTCAAGTACTGAACTGCAGCATGAGCCACCATGCCTGGCTTTTTGTTTTCAATTTCCTCAAAAATTATTTATTTACTTGTGTGAGTGTGTGTGTGCGCGTGCGTGTGTGTGCGTGTGTGTGCACGTGTTTGTGCACACATACCACAGCAGGTGTGCGTGGTCAGAGGACGACCTGGTGAAGTCTATTCTCTCCTTCTACATGTGGACCTGGGGATCAAACTCAGGTCATCAAGCATGCATGGCAGGTGCCTCTACCCACAGCGCTATCTCGTCAGCCCCTCGTGTTCTTTCCTGTTTGCTTGTGTGTGTGTGTGTGTGTGTGTGTGTGTGTGTGTGTGTGAGTGTGTGTAGAGACATAGCTCGACGGTTTATTGTTGCTTTGTTCACATTTTAGGCCTGGAGTTCCGGGGGCTCCTTTACCAGGAAGAGCCATTCTCTCAATGAACGGATTAAGCTATGGGGTCATACGGGTCAATACTGAAGATAAAAATTCAGCACTGACAGTCCAGGATGTGGGACATGTGATGCCTGGGGGTGAGTTGTGAGGGGCGTCATTGGGATTTCCTAAGATTTGCCATCAGAAATAGTGGCGCTGCACTGGGAAGGAAGGTAGCTTGTGGTGGAATGCCTGCCTGGCACGCCCAGAGCCCTGGCTTCCATGCCCAGAACCACGTAACGAGGGAGAACTAGAGGAGAGACAGATAAACGAGAGGCCAAATCTGGAAGTCCCACCCTCTCCTCCTCCAGCCTCCCCAGCGAGGGAGTGGGTCGTTATGCTGGCCCTGCACTGATGCTGTGTGAGTTACCAGTCTCAAACATGCCTGATTACACTCTTTATGTGGAAAGGGATGCCAGTTGGTTGCCAACCCAGGAAGGCAGAGGGTGCTGCCCTGGTGGGTGCTACACCAACCCTTCGGAAGGCCAGCACCCACTTCATCACGAGGCTGCTGCAGTCCCTCCTCGGTGCACCAGTGACTCAGGGCTATAGGTACCAGGTCGACTTCGCAGGTTCATGGTTCTCTGTGGCACTTGTTAATGCTCCTTCAGTGAATGTGCAACTCCTGGGTATGAAAACAAAGTTGTTACTTTGCAAGTTTCTAGACTCTTCTGTTTTTGTGTTTTCTGTGCATTAGGCATGATGTGCATTGTGAAACCAGACGGACTTCCTCAGCTCTGCAAGACAGATGAGATTGGAGAGATTTGTGTCAGTTCCAGGACTGGAGGAATGATGTACTTTGGACTTGCTGGTGTGACCAAAAATACATTTGAGGTACATGATGTTATTTCATGGGGAGATGTTGGGTGAGGTCAGCTGTTACTAGGGAGAGCTGCTAGCTGATGGCACAGAGTGGCTTGGTGGTTGAGATCAAGTCTTCTGGAGCCCAGTGCCTAAGGTCAGGTTGTACTCCACCACTCACTGCTGCTTTGTGAGCCGCTTAGCCTTCTGAGTGCCCTGTCCCTGTATCTTAAGATAGGAGTGACAACCAGACGTGGTGGCTAGCACTTGCAGTCACAGCACACGGGAGCCTGGGGTCAGGGAACTGTGAGTTCAAGATCAACCTGGACTGTATAACAGGACCTTGTCTCAAAACACGCAAAAGCAGAACAAAATGTGAATAGTCACAGAGTCCACCTGTTTGGAACACTAAATGAACTGATATTTACTCAAGGATTGGGTCAGCTCCTGGCACAGAGGCCGTGGTGTGGTGTGTCTGTGAGTTCAAGATTTTGACTCTGAGAGTGCTGTGACAATTGTACTTGCTGCGTCAGGTCACTGACAGCATCTGCCATGGAAGCACGAGAGCCCAGGTTGAGATCCCCAGAAGCCCCGCATGCATGGCAGCTGCCCTAATCCCCAGGCAAGCCGCTCAGCCAGACTGGCAGTCTCGGCAGTCTGCATTCAGCAGAAAATGCACCTGAGTGAAGAAGACAGTCACGTGCATGTGCACTTGTGCACGTACAGAAAGACTTGACTTGTTGCTGGATCATTGCTCCTCATGCAGCTGCTTACTGATTCCTCTCTTGTACCTGCACTGCTCTGGGTGCTGGGGCTCTATCTGATCTGGTGGCTGCTCTGTCCTGTGATCCTCAGGCAAGTTTGTTAGGGCACACAGCATGTCACCACAGGCAGGAGTCCTGCTGACTTCCAGCTCTGAATTGCCCGTTCTGTAACAGCCTCCCTGTGGTAGGGAGTCTGCAAACATCAGAAGCTGCATTTCAACACTGTCTGGAAATGGGTGCATACGATTGTACACTAGCTGTCACTGGTGACAGCATGCCTTCTCCGGTGTGACAGTGCATCTGTGCCGTCTGTCATGTGCTGCCGGCTGAGAGCAGGGCTGACCGTCACCTGTTCACAGGCCCGAAGCAGCACAGTGCAAACCTGTCTGTCACTGTCGCCAGCACCCTCGCTCTTGTGCCCTCAGAGGTGTCCCGTTCACTCCGCAGGAGTGGAAGCTGGTAGGTTCCGGGTGTGTTCAGCTCCAGTCCCTCAGTTACTCACTGTCGTCTTCAGTATATGTACGTTTATTTTCTAAGTCTCTCCATTCATTCTTTCCCTTCTTCCCAGGTCGAGCATGCAGCACAAGTCCTTGTGCGTGCTAAGCACACACTCTGCTACTGAGCTGCCTTCTCAGTCCGTTTTTCCTTCTTTAAAATTTGTTTTTAGACGATATCTCCCCTTGTCCCCAAACTTTTGGAGATTCTCCTGCCTCAGCCTTCTGAGTTGCTGGGATTATAGATGTGACCCACCATACCCAGTTTCTGTTTCTAAAGAGTTTTTAAAAAACGTTTGTTTGTTTGTTTGTTGTGTGTCTGTGTGCAGGAGTGCGTGCGTGTGTGCGTGCGTGCGTGCGTGCGTGCGTGCGTAGGTCAGAAGACAGCTTGCAGCAGTTTGTTCTCTTCTACCATGTGGGTTCTGGGGACCCAGCTCAGGTCATCAGACCCGCTGCTGGACTTGGGTCAACCCACTGAACCCTCGCCGGCCTGGCTTGTTCTTAAGTGCTTGACTAGATCTGTCTCGTGCTTGTGATGCTTGTCATTGAATGTTTCTCACCGAAAATAAGATCCTTGCTGTTTGAGACGGTGTCTCACTGAGTAGTCTGACTAGCCTCAGATTTGTCATCCCCCTGCCTCAGTCTCTTGAGAACTGGCGTTATAGGCACATGCCTCTGCTTCAAGCAGAATTGTATTATTGTATATATATGAGAGAAAGGGAGAGAAATGGGGGCATAAGAGACTGCTACAGTTGCGTGTGTGTGGAGGTTAGAGGACAGACAACTTGGGGGTCAGTTCTCTCCTTCCATGTTGTTTTTAATTTAAAAAATTATATATACATGTATAGGCGTTTTGCCTGAACGTGTGTCCATGTACCAGGTACATGTTTGGTGCCTTTGGAGGCCAGAAAAGAGAGTTGGAACCTCAGGACTGGAGTTCCTGTGAGCTCCTGTCTCACTCTCCTACCTTCCTGCAGCAGCTCTGGAATTACAGATGTGTGAGGCTGCATCTGGCTCTTGATGTAGGGTCCAGAGACAGAGCTCAGGTTGTCAGGCTTGCAATACTTTGGCCTCCTGAGCCATCGTGCAGCCCTTCCAGCAGTGTTTGGAGATAGTGCAGGCAGCTGTGTGCCTAGAGCGCTCACACGTTTGTGGTGGTGCGTGCAGTGCTAGCCAAGTGCAGTGCTGCTGAGATGCACCCCAGCCCATGAACACATTTCTGATCTCCAGTCTAAAGATAGCAAAGTGGAATGAACCCTCACCTGAAAAAGGAGAAAATAGTGGTGGGGGTGGCGCACGCCTTTAATCCCAGCACTCGGGAGGCAGAGGCAGGCAGATCTCTGAGTTTGAGGTCAGCTTGGGCTACAGAGTGAGTTCCAGGACAGGCTCCAAAGCTACACAGAGAAACCCTGTCTCAAAAACAAAAGGGAGAGAGGTCCAGTAGGCAGGTGAGATGGCTCAGCAGATAAAGGTACCTGCTGCCAACCCTGATGAACAGACTTTAATCCCTAGAAATCACATAGTGGAGAAGAGAACCTCTCACAAGTTGTCTTCTGACCTTTATAGGAATACCGTTGCACACATGCACCCATACACACATGTACATATATACTCACAAGAAAGTAATAAAAATATTTCTAAAGGGTAAAAACTACTTCCTTTGTTTTGTAAATTTAATTAGTGTTTTACTAAAGTCAGATATTTAAATTCTGAGAATTTTCCATAGTTAACATTTTAGTAGGACAAGACTATAGTAATGATAAACCAGAAAATTAATGAATGTGTTTAAAAAATACACTGAGCCAGGCAGTGTTAGCACACACCTTTAATCATGACACTCAGGAAGGAGAGGCAGGCAGATCTTTGTGGGTTTGAGGCCAGCCTGGTCTATAGAGCAAGTTCTAGGACAGCCGAGGCTATACTGAGAAACCCTGTCTTGAAAAACCACAAAATAAAGAAACAGACAAACAAGTAAATAAATAATAAACTAAGAGTCAGGCAGTGGTGGCGCATGCCTTTGATCCCAGTACTCATGAGGCAGAGGCAGGTGGACCTCTGTGAGTTCCAGGGCAGCCAGGGCTACACAGAGAAGCTCGGTGCTGGTGGTGCTGGTGGTGCTGGTGGTGCTGGTGGTGCTGGTGGAGATGGCTTGGTGGTTAAGAACACTGGCTGCACTTGTAGAGGATATGAGTTTTGTTCCCAATGCCCACATAGCAGCTCTCTGTCACCTGTAACTCGAGTTCCAGGAGATCCAGTGCCCTCTTTTGGCCTCTGCGGGCATTGACACACATATGGTGCACATAATACATCCCAGCACACAATACTAACACATAGTATATCTAAGATATATTGTGAAAGGTCTGTTAGCAATTGTGTGTGTGTTGCATATATATACATATGTGTATATATCCTCTTATTTTTTAATATTTTCCTTAATTTATGTATATGTGATATATGCCTTTGTGTGTGTGCATACCTTTGTGTGTGTGTGTGTGTGTGTGTGTGTGTGTGTGTTCATGTGGAACAGTTCCCCTGGGCGTCTTCCTCTGCCCTATTCCATGTTGTTGGTGATGGTTTGTCATTTAGGTTTTAGTACTGGCTAGGAAACCTCCGGAGCTCCTTGCTCACACCCTCCCCAGCTCTCCCCATGGCGCGGGGATCAGAACTGTGCTCCTCATGTCTGCACAGCTGCACTTCACTCACTGAGCTGCCTCCGCCTCATGGCCCCTGTCCTGACGTACTTAGCTGTGGGTCTGTGAGCAGCACAGTGGGCATGGGCACTGCACATGCTGCCCGATGGGTCGTGTGCCACAGTCCACACGAGGAGAGGAGAGGGGAACCCTGCAGTTGTCCACTGATCCACATATGCATGCAGTGACACGTGGGTCTGTGCACAAACACGGAAAATAAGTCACCGTAATAAACCATTTAAGTGTGTACATGTGTCTCTTTTAAAACTCCAGGGAGAATAACAAACGCTGACTTGGTTGACTCCTGAATTTGTTGCTGCATATGGCTTCCAGTAAGCATATCAACACACACACACACACACACACACATTTGGGGTGTTGTTTGTTTGCTTTTAGAGACAGGGTCTCACTGTGCATCCTTGGCTAGCCTGGAGCTCACTCGCTGAGATGTTTCCTCTGTCTCCTGAATGCCAGGGTTACGGGTGTGAGCCGCCACGCCTGCTCAGTTAGCACATGCTGCTTGTGATTTTTCTCTTAAGTCACTTGACTAAAAATCAGATAAATTTTAGGGAGACTAGCCTAGCTGTTCACCTTTCCCTTTTGTCTTTTAGGTTATTCCAGTGGCCTCTTCAGGCTCTCCTGTGGGAGACGTGCCTTTCATCCGGTCAGGGCTGCTGGGCTTTGTAGGGCCGGTAGGTGACGGTTTCCTGTTGATTTTGCTACATATGAGCTAAACATTTGAACTTAATTCACAGAACTGAACAAATTCTGAGTAACTGAAGGTGTCACGGTGCCTCTTACCGACAGTCACAGTTCCTCCTTTTCCTGTCTTCAGACAGCGTCTCACCACATAGTCCTGGCTGGCCTGGAACTCACAGAGACCCTGCCTCTGCCACCCAAGTGCTGGGGTTAAAAATGTGCACCCCAGGCACTTCAGTTCTATTAGAAGATTGTGTAAGAATGTCATAGGAGCCAGGCAGTGGTGGCCCACACCTTTAATCCCAGCACTTGGGAGGCAGAGGCAGGTGGATCTCTGTGAGTTCGAGGCCAGCCTGGTCTAGAGTGAGTTCCAGGACATCCAGGACTACACAGAAACCATGTCTCAAAAAGAGAGAGAGAGAGGGAGGGAAGGGAAGGGAAGGGAAGGGAAGGGGAAGGGAAGGGGAAGGGAAAGGGGAAGGGAAAGGGGAAGAGAAAAAAGAAAGAAAGAAAGAAAGAAAGAAAGAAAGAGAAAAAAGAAAGAAAGAAAGGAAGAAAGAGAAAAAAGAAAGAAAGAGAGGAAGAAAGAAAAAAGAAAGAAAGGAAGAAAGAAAAGAAAGAAAGAAAGAAAGAAAGAAAAGAGCTTGTTACTTAGCAAATGGTATTTACTGGGTCTAGAGATGACGAGGACCCGAAAAGCCTATTCTCAAAGAGCTCATGGTGAGCTTCAGGAATCCATGAGGATGGCAGAGGGCCAGGCCGTGCGTAGTGATGGGTGGTCACTATCCTGTAAACTTACCGATCACTAGCTTCTTCCTACCCCCTCTCCTGCTCTCAACTGTTCAGCTCATGTGAGAGTATTTGGAATTGACTCCTGCTTCTCCTTCCCACCTATGGAGTTTGGGTGCGGCAGTGAGTCGCCCTCTTAGAAACCATACGCACTAAGTGTAGCCTTGGCTCTATTGACCTCTTGCCAGCACCAGAGAAGTCTCAGGTGCCCAACTCTTCTGCTTGCTGCCCTGCTGTTGGGGTCTGGATGGAGCTTCAGCGGTCTCTGAAACGGACAGACTGTGGTCCTGCTCTGTAGGCAGACTAGGCTATGTCTGATCTGAACTAGTCCCATGGTCAGACCTAGCTGTAAGAAAGATGAAGCCAGAAAGGCCATGCCAGCTGAACAGCCTCACTGTGAAAGATTTGGAGAAGCCGGCCTCTCTATTTGTCTTTAAGATTGTTTTTATGATTTTAATTATATGTTGGAGTTACAGGAGTTGTGAGCCTGTGCCATGGGTGCTGCAAACCACACTCAGGTCCTCTGTAAGACCAGTGCCTCCCCTAACCACTGAGCCACATCTCTAGCCCTTCTCCTCTGACTCACACAGCTCTTAACACGGTTGGAAATGGCTGGCTCCCCTCTGGCGTTGTGAGTGAACCAATAGTTTCCTATGCAGGGATTCTGCCTTTCTGTCTTAGCCCAGTCACTGTGTTGGCCCTACACTGTGCTCAGAAAGTTAGTGAGTGACATTCACATGGAGAGAGCCGCTGGCTCATTGAGTGCATGTAAGTAGGCCAGAGCTGGCACTAACTCACCGCGGGGAGTACTGCTTTAGGACCTTGGTCCCAACTGCCTGTGCTGGTTGTCCTGGGGAGAAAATCTCCAGCATTCTTAGACTTTTTCCTATTATCTGTTTCTGCTCCTGCCTAATGGAAATGGTGTTACCCTTACATGCTCCAGGCAACTATTTACATACTAAAGCTGTTTGACTTCCCCCTAATTTAGTAGTAAATTAATTAGCATGAACTAACACATATCCGTGGCGGGGAAAGTCAACAATATGTGGTCATAGTCTTTTCCCTTTGGAATTTCCCCCTAAGAATATGAATGAATTCATCTCCTTACAGACTGTCAGACCTCAGTGGGTGCTGGTTAGTGGTCAGCCAAACCTAATGACCTGAGTTCAGTCCCTAGGACACACATGGAGGAGAGAATTGGCTCCTTCAGGTTGTCCTCCAACTCCACAAGCATGCCCCTGTGCCCACCCACACACACCCTCCCAAGATAACTATGTGATCTTCAAAAAGATCTCATTGGCTCTAGGTACTAGTTTCTCACTAATTCCAGAGGAATTCTTTGAAAAAAAAAATTTGATTGGGGTCAATGGTGGCACACGCCTTTAATCCCAGCACTCAAGAGGCAGAGGCAGACGGATCTCTGTGAGTTTGAGGCCAGCCTGGGCTACAGAGTGAGTTCCAGTACGGCCAGGGCTACACAGAGAAACCCTGTCTTGAAAAAAACCAAAACTAAACTGAAATAAAAATAAATCCATAAACTATGACATTGATTTCTTTGATATAAACACACACAGTGTTGGGGATTGAACTGTGTACATGCCTTACAGGTATTTTTCTTAGCTTTTTTTTTTTTTTAATGAGATTTACTTCAAAGGAGGAAATGTAGAGTATCTGTCTTACCCTTTAAACCATGGAAATGAAGGTAAATAAATCATTGTTAACTTTCAGGGTAGCTTGGTGTTTGTGGTTGGAAAGATGGATGGATTGCTCATGGTTAGTGGTCGGAGACATAACGCTGATGACATTGTCGCTACTGGCCTGGCTGTGGAGTCCATCAAGACCGTCTATCGAGGAAGGTGAGTGTGCGGGATTAGTGTCACCACTTTGGGGTGATCTGAACCACATTCTGTAGATGCTTTTCCAAATTATTAGGTTGGCTTGGGTTAAAATAATAGAAGCCTGGCTTTAAGTGTGTATCCCACCGGATTTGGCTCTTTGAGTGATGGAGAGGAAGAGGCATGTATCAGAGTCTGTTACTCCTTGTTGAGTTCTGAAGACCGAGGAGAATCGAAGACAGAACACTGCATGTTCCATAGTTCTTCCGTGCCAAGACGGTGCTGTCCAGGCTAGTGTAGCTAGGCGCCACTCTGTACAAGTACAGACCTAAGAATTCTTCCTCTCATTTCTAACCCAATTGTGGTATTTTCCATGTGGAGATTGACATGTCAGTTTAGTGTTGAGAATTCCAAGTTCTGTGGACAAAGTCAGGCCTTTTCTTTTGCTTACTAATACAAGAAGAGGTATTCCAGCGGTTCACAGTCTCAGACAGGTATCTGTTAGGGTTGTTTTTGTTTTGTTTTTACACAAAAACATTTTCATACACATGTACACATGTGTGGTGTGCTTGGAGCATATGCCTCTGTATTCCTCCTATCCTGACCTGAGTTACATAAGATGTAAGAAAATTTGACGACATCAAAAAAGGACCAGTTCCTGAACTGTATGGTTTCTGTAAGTGTGACTCTTAGGAATGGAACTTCCTGGGCCCTAGACCCGCTCGCTGTCTGTGGCCCCAGTTGTATTCCTGGCACATAGTTAGTGCTCCGTCCCTACTGCGGGTGGAGGGAAGGGTGCAGGCAGATGAGCCGGCATTGTTGGCTCTCTGGTCTCTTCCTCCCTCCCTGCACTCTTCAGCAAACCCTCACTGGGCGCCAACTCCACGCTGCTTTTCTGGGTGTGTGCCCTCACAGTCTCCTGACAAACACACGAGCCAGGCAGACGGCAGCAGAGATGTCACGTGAGAGGGCCATGAGTGCTGTGCGTGAGCACTTGAGGTGGTCTGGGAACGCCTCACTAGTAAGGGGACATTTGAGCGGAGACCTCCTTGGATCTAACTCCACCCTCCCTCCCTCTCTCAGCCTCGGTCTCCCTCGGTCTCCCTTGCCTGTGTCTGACCTCCGCTCCACTCTCTGCTTCACCACTCTGCTCCAGGCACCCTGGCCTTCTTGCTGTTCCTCAAACCTGCCAAGCTCGTCCCTACCTCAGAACCTTTCCGCTTTCCGTTCCTTCTGCCCGGAATCCTCTTCCTCCAGATCTTCGCGTGGCTCGCGTCCTCACCTCATTCAGGTCTCTGCTCCAGTGTCCGCTCCCCAGGGAGGCGCTCCCCTAAGCACCCATATCCCACTCCGCTGGGCACCCCACTCGGCTGCCCCAGGCGCTTCCTGGCGCATCACAACATGGCTTCATTATCTGTGTGTTGATTGGTTCTGTCTCGGACATGTAAGCGCCACAAAGACAGGGATTGTGTCTTGTCACACTCTGTGGTGCTTAATCCACGCTGTTTTCGTTTTGTTGTAAGTGAACCACTCGACGCTGGTTTGGTGATGATCGCACATTTCTCTCTACTGCTCGTGTCTGGGTGGTGTGTCGGGATGGCTCCTCTGATTCCAACTCAGAGGAGCAGATAGGACGGCTCTGAAGGGCGACTGATGTGTCTGATCTGTCTTTCTTAGAATTGCTGTGTTTTCTGTGTCTGTGTTTTATGACGAGCGCATTGTGGTGGTAGCAGAGCAAAGGCCTGACGCCTCCGAGGAAGACAGCTTCCAGTGGATGAGCCGCGTGCTGCAGGTGAGCGCTGGGCCGGGCCAGGGCAGAGGCGGGGACTGCCACCTGCCTGCCAGATATGCTGTCTTTAAAGATCATGTTTGAGCCGGGTGTGGTGGTGCACTCGGGAGGCAGAGGCGGGTGGGTCTCTGTGCGTTCAAAGCCAACCTGGTCTACAGAACTAGTTCTAGGGCAGCCAGGGCCTCACAGAGAAACCCTGTCTCAAAAAACAAAAACAAAAACAACAACAACAACAAAAAAAAACAACCAAAAACCAAAAATGATGTTTAAGAATTTCATACACATAGACAGTGAAATATGTTCCTACCCACTCTCCTTTCCCCGGCCTCCCACTTTCTCCGTATCTCCCCAGATACCTTATTTCTTTCATGCCCAAGTGTTTGCCACCCATGAAGGTTTTGACTGCCCACGTGTGGCATGCATCTCTGAAAGTAACCATGTGTCAGAGGTTAGCCATCTTACCATACCATACCTCTTGGAGGGTCCAAGAACTTTCCTCCTTATGCAGGGGAGCTGTTCTGGGGAGTCAGAGGCGCCGGTAGAGGAGCCGGGAGGGCAGCTGGGAGGGGAGCCAGGAGGGCAGGAAGAAGACTAGGGCTCGGTGCTGAGAAAGTGTCTCTGGTGGAAACTGGCTGGAAGGGGGACAGAGTCTCTCCAGAACGAGTCGATGCATGAGGTCTGCACTCAGCAGACAGTGGTGACCTGATCATTATGAATGATGACATCACCCACTGTGAGTCCCATGCAGGCTGAGACTTCTCAGCCCTTCTTGTTCTCTACTCGGCCTCCAGAGCCTCAGAGCTGTACTCGCATGCCGCATAGTAGGACCCAAAACTAAACGCACAGTCCAGAGCAAGCTGGCCTGCCTTCCCAGTGACAACTCAGGTTACTGGAAGTGTTTCCAGGGACTGTGACTTCTCTGCCCAGGGCACTTGGCCTTCTTAACCATCACTTAGTAACAGAAATGACAGAGACACAGAGAGACAGCACCAGGTAACTTCAGATTTCTTTCTGTTCTCTGAACACATTATTCTGAATTATTAGCTGGTCCACAGGTAGGCTGTTTGTAGTACAAAAATGAAAGGAACTGCCAGGTGTGGTGGCTCATGCCTTTAATTCCAGCACTCAGGAGGCAGAGACAGACAGATGTCTGAGTTCCAGGCCAGTCTAGTCTACAAAGTTCCAGAACAGCAGTCTCAAAAAAAGAAGGAAGAAAGAAACTAGGTGTGATGGCGCACGCCTTTTATCGAAGCACTCTGGAGGCAGAGACAGGAGGATCTCTGAGAACTGAGTTCCAGGACAGGGAGGACTACATAAAGAGACCCTGTCTCAAAAAAAAAAAAAAAAAAAAAAAAAAATCAGAGGACATAATCTGAATATAAACAAGGCTGAAAATACGGTGAAGACTGTAGGAATGAGCTGATACCTGTTTATCTGAAAGATAGCTGAGGGGCAGACATGCAGAGATTCATTTTAGTCAGGTGTGGCAGTACGTGCTGTAAACCAGCACTTGGAAGGCAGAGGCTGGAGACTTAGAGTCCAAACCACCGCTGTAAACCCGTCACAGAGGAACAACAGGAAGGGCTGGAGAGGGACTCGTGGGTAAGAGGCTGCTCTACCAGAGACCCAGGTTGGAGTCCCAGGCCCCACGCTGACAACTGTCTGTAACCCCTGCTCCTGTGGGCACCAGTCACCTGCTTAGTGCACAGGCATGCATACAGGCAAACATCCATGCCATAAAATAAAGAAGTTAATTAAATACAAAAGAATAACAAGAGTCTGACAAGATGGCTTTGCTGATAAAGACGCCTGCAGTGCAAGTCTGATGACCGCATTTCAGCCTGTGGGACCCATTTGAAGGTGGAGAGAGAACGGACTCCACAAGGCTGCCCTCTGACCTCCACAGGAACACTGCAGCATGAACATGTGTGCGCACACACACACACAATTGTAGTGGCACCACCATACTCACCCACATAGGAGATCTTTGTTTTTTTTCTTTTTTCCAATTCTGTAACTTTATTTGCTATTCATCGAGTTAGTTCTCATCCAGATTGATTGTAGAGTTTTTAACATGGTAACAGGACACAAGCTGCCAAAATCAAGAGCTTGTCCGGTGAGTCCTCATCCTCATTCCGTTTTTCCGACACACATACAGGATATAGTATGGAATGTCCTTTGTTCCTTTGGACCAGATGGTTTATTGAGCTTGGCGTTGGTGTGCACACCTGAAGTCCCCTCTGCTTCATCACACATTTCTGCATTTCTTGGAGGGCCTGAGGGCATGCTTCTGAAGCCCACTCCACAGGTGTCCAATGAGTGTGGTGGTGTATTCTCAGGTCACTGCTTTGTTGACGGCAGGACAGCCCTGCTTACCGCTTTTACTGGAGCCGTTCTGCAGGGTCCAAGCTGGAAAGGAAGGGCTGAAAGGATTGTGGGAAGAAGGTATAACTTCCAGGTCACAGGGCAGGAGAGTGCAGGTGTGGCTAGGCATGTTCAGGAACTTAATGGTCTACCAGACTTCCACCCTGGGATGGATGGAGGAACGCCCTGCAGTCAAATAGTGGGCTCTGTCGGGATGTATCACATGGCATCAGAGTAATCTCCCTGAATGTTTCTCTTTGTGTTTTCCAGGCAATCGATAGCATCCATCAAGTAGGTGTTTACTGTCTTGCTCTGGTGCCTGCCAACACATTACCAAAAACTCCACTAGGAGGGATCCACATATCTCAGACGAAACAGCTCTTTCTGGAGGGGTCTCTGCACCCGTGTAATATCCTCATGTGCCCACACACGTGTGTGACGAACTTGCCCAAACCCCGACAAAAGCAACCAGGTAATAATCTGGCTTCTAGCCATGACATCACAGGCAGCTTCCAGAAGCTAGGCTTTCAGCACAGTGCTGCATGGGCTTAGACTCTGCAGAGATAACATAAGGACCGCATGTGCTGACCATCAGCCAGGAAGACTGCTGCCCTGCGGGACATGCTGCTGCTTCTTTTGGCTGAGTTTGCCACAGTGATCGAGAGAGGGAGAAAGGGGTATAGCTCATCCTCTGTTGATAAGAGCAGCTGGTATTCAGTGAGTGCTCACTAAATGCCACTCGCTGGCTCTGCACGTTACATGTGTGATCGTAAACGTGAGTCCGTAAAGTCACGTGGCTTGTTAGTGTCGAGCTGAGACTCACTGGTGGTGTCATTGCAGCACACCGGCTTTCCGTGGGGTCTCATGCCCGAGATGATCTCTCCCTCCCTCCCTCCTTCCCTCCCTCCCTCCCAGCTGCCCGAGTTTGGTGTGGGCCCATCTTACCTCTGGGTTACAGGCATTTTCTGAATCATAAGTAGAAGATAAGCAGCATGCGTAGTGTTGGCCATTTTCAAGGTACAAACCGAAAGAATATGAGTTGCCACATGGAGAAGAGAAAAAACACAAACCAGTTCCACCTTCTTGCCTGTCACAGGGCCAGGTAGAAAGCTAAGACACTGCTTGTGACTGATTGACAGGCAGTCTCTTCAAACGTGTCAAATCCAGTTGAGAGCCTGTCTCGAAAAAGGAAAGACGGCAGGGTGTGGTGGCATACACTGAGACAGGCAATCTCTGAGTTCAAGACCCATCTGGTCTACATAGTAAGTTCCAGGCTGTCTGGGGCTACACAGTGAGTCTTGTCTCAATGAGAGAGCTGAGGAGGGGACTTCAACTGGCGTGGCCTTACTACATTGTGCCCACCCATCCGTGTTACAAAAGAAGGGTGAGAAGCCCAGTGAGCTTCCTGTCTGCCTGGAAACATCAAAGCCGAAACAGGCCTCTCCAGTTACCCCTGCCCCACCCCCCGAGCCGAGGAAAAGGAGATGGAAGTGGAAGGGTTAGAAGCAGAGTGGTCGGAATGGACTTCGTGTGGCCTGTGCTGGAAGAGGTGCACGGCATGTGCACTAACAGTGAGGTGGGGGTGTCTCCTTGGGGGGCCTCAAAGTCACCATCATCCTGCTTCAGCCTCCTGTAGCTGGAGTTTTCTCCAGTCCTGCCTGGTCCACAGTCAGGACAAATCTCTCTCACCCGCCAGTCCCACAGCCACTCAGACCCAACCAAGTAAACACACAGAGACTTATATTGCTTACAAACTGCATGGCCATGCCAGGCTTCTTGCTATCTATTTTAACTTAATCCATTTCCATTAATCTATACCTTGCCACATGGCTTGTGGCTTACCGGCATCTTCACATGTTGCTTGTCATGGCGGCAGCTGGCAGTGTCTCTCTGCCTCAGCCTTCCACTTCCCAGGATTCTCCTCTCTCCTTGTCCCGCCTATACTTCCTGCCTGGCTACTGGCCAATCAGCATTTTATTTATACAGAGCGATATCCACAGCACTTCCCCTTTTCTTTTTTTTTAAAAAGGAAGGTTTTAACTTTCACATAGTAAAATTACAGATAACAAAACAATTATCAAGAAAGAATTACATTTACAATATCTAGTCTATTTATAATATCTAGTCTATTTGGCAAAATTAAAGAAGATATATCTATCCTATATTTGTGAGTCTAAGATTTCATGTCTAACTCATCTTTTATTATGACTAAGGAAATTATAACTATCTAGTCTTCAACTACATCAAAGACCTCAGAAGGATATAATAATACCTGAGAAATGGGAGAAGGATGCAAGCAACTTTCTGGAGTCTTGCAGGGTAGACAGAGACAGCTGGCAGCCTGGACAGTCATCCAAAATTCCTCTGTAAAGTTGGGGCATCTGTCTTCAGCCCACAGGACTAGAGTCTCTCAATCTCTTCTCTCTGTAGAATGTCTGGCAGTTTCCTCTGTGAAGCAGGAACCTGAAGGACCATTTTGCCAAGCAAAGTTCAGTGGTCACTTTCTTATGGGCCCTGCATGTCCAGTTGATACATTTTTTCAAGCAGCCCAGGCAAGAACAGTTTGTTGCCCAAATGGCTATTTTTGCCAAGGTGAAGATAAACTCCATATGGAGTGTCTTCGATGCCCATCCTCTTCTCTTAAGTAAATCGATGCTGCCAGGAGCAGACATGTCTCATTGTCCAGAAAGTCTAAATTTTTAAAACATTTTAAATGCCGTATTCTGTAGGTCTTTGAAGTATTTGAAGATTACCTGTCTATCTGAAATATATCTATGTATACCTAGAAGACTAAACTAACATGACTATAAGTTTGATTATCATAGAAGACTAATTATAATTATCCATTACAATTGAAATGAGTTACACAAACATAATACCTCAAACTAGAGTAGAAATATGTATACAATATAACAAAATTAACTTCAAATTTGTATCAGTAAACTAAGATCTATACCATTGTAAAACATTTAAAGCCAGTTGTTGCTCTTTAAAAGTAGGTTCATTAATCTACCCTTTCATCCTATCACATCTATATCATATCCCCTTTTTTTCTTTAGAAAGAGATTGCATTTATAATCAACCTGTTTTAAATAAAAAAAAAAAACTGGTTTTTCTCTGTCCCACACCAGAGGGCTCTTCTGATTTGGGACACAAGAATCTCTTAACCTTTTCTTTTAGCAATATGCCTGGGTTTAGAGAGGGAGTGAGCCAGTTCCATCTCCAAAGCCAGCTTGGTATATTTGGGAATTTGGGCGTAGCTTCTCTTACTACTTCCTGCTGGAGGGGGGCGCTGTATCTTATGGGGACACAGAAAATTTTAGGATTATGGAGTAGTCCGTGAGGGTGTATCGTCTGAGCCAGTTGCCTTGAAACAGTTCTGGATGTTGGATCTTCTGGGCCTTGGTGTCATCAGAGACCTTTCAGGGGGTCTTGGCTGGTCAAACCTGATGTATCTTAATCTGGAACAAATCCATAGCCTCTGGCTTTCTGTGGAAACAAAAGCAGAGCTTCCTTTCCAAAGCAACATATCCTTACATCCAAATTTTGAAGTCAAGTTACCTTTAAAATATACATTTTGGCATAACTCAACAGTTTTTACAATCAAATGTTTTTCTTCAGTTATGAATATCAAAGAGAACATAATCCAGATTTTCTGTGTGATAGCCATCTTTACGTGACTTATTTTTTATATTACCTTTACTGTCTCTTTAAAGACTTTATTTTTAAAAACTGTTTATATTCCTTTTTCTCTCTTTCAAGCCTACGTACATTTTTACATACATTGTAAACTATTCCATCTGAATCAGTCTTATTGTGAACCTATTGCTTTAAACTGCAGTATTCTAAGACTGAAACAGCTTTGTGGCTGCTGGCTCCACCCACTTCAGCTTCCCAACATGGCGGTGGTACGTTTTCCGCCAGCTCTGGGAGCCATCAACTCTCAGAAATAGTGGGTCTATGCTTCTATCAAAGCAGCGTGTAGCCCAGAAACCTCTTTTTTTGTTTTGTACTAGCAAAGGCTAAATCCACCATGCTGCTTAATGTGCCACTTGCAGAGGCCTCATTCCCGCCATACTGCAGGTCAAGGGCATGCCAGGAACCATACTGCAGGTCAAGGGCATGCCAGGAACCCGCCATAGTAGCTCAAACACACAGGCTGCCGCTAACTTGAGAGAGACAATTAGGAAGCTCTTTTTAGCTCCGTTTTAGAATTTTTTTCCTCAGGTTTTAGGTGGAAACTCTTGCCAACTCCCAAGTGCTAGATTACATATGTGCACCACCATTCCCCTGGTAAACACAGGATTTTTTAATGAAAACATTCATGTTAGAGTAGATGCTTTTAAAATATTCTTGGAGGTACAGTAGATTTTAAATCTTTCTTTCTTTCTTTTTTCTTTTTTTGGTTTTTCAAGGCAGGGTTTCTCTGTGTAGCAGTCCTGGCTGTCCTAGAACTCACTCTGTAGACCATGCTGGCCTCAAATTCACAGAGATCCACCTGCCTCTGTCTCCTGAGTGCTGGGATCAAAGGCGTAAGCCAACACTGCCCAGCCTTTTAAATTTATATTTATGTGTATCAGTATTTTGTCTGCATGTGTGACTGTGCATCACATGAGTACAGTGCCCAAGGCAGCCAGAAGAGAGTGTAGGATCCCCTGGACCTGGGTTACATATGGTTGTGAGCCACCGTGTGGGTACAACCACTGAGCCAGCTCTCCAGCCTCCAAATCTGCTTTTACTATGACTGTCTTCTAAGGCCACATACATGGCTGTGAAGAAGACCAGTGCAGTTTGAGAATCTGGCACTGAGGAATAGAGATGGTGAGGGAATAGTGTGGGAGTTTGAGACTTGGTAAAAATTCAGAAAAGTAGCAGTTGGGGAGATGGCTCAGCAGTTTAGAACACTGGCCTCTCTTCAGAGGACTTGGGTTCAATTCCTAGCACCTACATGACAGCTCACAACATCTGTAACTCCAGTTCCAGGGGATCTTACTCCCTCTTCTTAACTCCTCAGGTACTGCACACACATCATGTACAAACAGACAGAACACCCATACACTAAAAATCAGTCAATTGATAAATATTTAATTCAGAAAAATAGAGAATTGAGAAGAGAAAGATGATGGGTGTAGAGTGAGCCTCACTGAGATGCTGTTGGCACGTGGAAGTGTGTCAGTGTGGTCTTGGCTCAAGTCACAGAAAACTGGAAGCAGAGTCAAGTCTGTTTCTCTTCAGGTGAAAGCGTCAGAGCAAGGCAGGCCTGACGAGAATGATCATTCTTCAGGTGTGCTCTGCTGCTTCCTGTCTTTTTTTTTTTTTTTTAGGACTTACTATTTTTTAATGTGTATGGGTGTTTTCCTGCATGTATGCCTGTGTGCTGTGTGTGTGCAGAGGCCAGAAGAGGGAGTCAAAGTCCCTGGAACTGGGTGGTAGGTGGTTGTTAGATGGCTGTATAGGTGCTGAGAACTGAACCCGGTCCCCTGCAAGAGCAGCCATTCTTTCAGAATCTTTTTGCTCTGGTGACTTGTCACTGAGCTATTGTTATAGGTGTGCTACATGACAATAACCCTAAAACTCAGTGCCTTCGAATAGCAGACATTTGCTCTTCACTCATGGAATATGCATAAGCTGCAGATCCTATTCAGAATTTGCCCATGTTCTCCTCTCTGGAATGGGCTTTGGCCTCAGACCCTAGCCTCAGCCTCCTTACTACTGGATTTGCTGGTGTGAGCCACCAAGCCCAGTATGGCTGTACTTTTCTCAGAAAACATGACTGAAGCAGAATGTCCAGCCCCCCCCACAAGTGTGGTTAGGGTGTCTCTCTGTGTTACCACCTGCTACTGTTTCTTGTCCAGAGCAAGTCAGACCAAGCCCTCGAGTCAGTGTGGCTGAGTAGAGTCCAGTGTGAGTGAGCTAACACAGGAAGGGAGGTTCTGACAAAATCAGACTGTGGCCACGAGCCTCTGTAGCAGATTGTCTTGGATCCGTGGGCCGCCTGACCTCTGACCAGTGGCTCTGCACCCCAGCTAGCAGAGAGGAGAAAGCTGTAGGGAGGAGAATTCCTTCTCCAAACAGATATGTGGAAATCACATGTGACCTGCTCTTCCTTGTCTCAAACTACAGGATGCAGCCTTTATTCCAGGGATGTTTACAGATAAACTGGTTATCAGCTCTTAGACAGGAGTGGCAGGTAGACGTGTCTGAGTTCCAGGCCAGCTGGGTTGGTACAGTGGAAACTTGTCTAGGAAAAAGAAGAAACAGAAAAGAAAACTGGGATGTGTTATTGGGGAAGAGAATAGTAAGTAAAGCATGGTATTGGCCTCAGGAAACTTTCAGGGCTTTGTGGGAAAGGTGAGGGAGTTCCAGGTAGAGCTGTGTACAGTAGCTCCCAGGAACTGCCTCCCGCTTCTGTTCACTCTGACCCTTACACTCAAGAACTGCACCCAGAAGACCCATGTCTTAGTCAGTGTTCTATTGCCGTGAAGAGACACCACGACCACAGCAACTCTTATAAAGGAAACATTTTATTGGGGCTGGCTTACAGTTCAGAGGTTTAGTCCATTATCATCATGGCAGGTAGCATGGCAGCATGCAGCTACCTTGAGAGGTAGCTGAGAGTTCTACGTTTTGATCCTCAGGCAACAAGAAGTGAACTCTGTCCCACACTGGGTGTACCCCCACAGTGACACACCTCCTCCAACAAGACCACACCTCCTATTATTGCCACTCCCTATGTGCCAAGCATTCCGACACAGAGTCTGTAAGGCCAAACTTGCTATTCCACCACCACAGTCCTCCACCAGAGTCCACCACCACAGTCCTCCACCACA
>CABHPH010120643.1:0-12297 GCA_902168325.1 Peromyscus nudipes
TTTGTTTGTTTGTTTGTTTGTTTGTTTGTTTTAGTAAAGAAGCCAGAAATGCACACTGGAAAAGAGAGAGCATCTTCTACAAATGGTGATGAACAAATTGTTTGGCTGCATGTAGAAGAATACAAAGAGATCCATACTCATCACTCTGCACCAGAATCATATCCAAATGGATCAAGGACTTCAACATAAGGCCACACACACTGAATCTGGTAGACAAGAAAGTGGGGAATAATCTTGAACTTAGTGATATAAGAAAAGACTCTCTGAACAGAATACCAATAGCACAGCCGCTAAAAGCAACAATAATAATTGGAATCTGAAACTGAAAATCTCCCATATGGCAAAGGACATGTGTGGTGACATTGTGTTCCCCAAATATATTGTGCACCCTAATAAATTTATCTGGGGTCAGAGAACAGAACAACCACTAGATATAGAGGTCAGAAAATGGTGGCACACACACCTTTAATCCTAGCATTCCGAAGGCAGAGATCCATCCAGATCTCTGTGAGTTCAAAGCCACACTGGAAACAGCCAGGCATGGTGACTCATGTCTTTAATCTCAGGAAGTGATGGCATGAAGCAAAAAGGTACATAAGGCATGAGGACCAGGAACTAGAGCCTGGTTAAGCTTTTAGGCTTTTAGCAGCAGTTCAGCTGAGATTCATTCTGGATGAGGACTCAGAGGCTTCCAGTGTGAGGAAACAGGATCAGCTGAGAAATTGGCAAGGTGAAGTGACTGTGGCTTGTTCTGCTTCTCTGATCTTCCAGCATCCACCCCAATAACTGGCATCGGGTTTGTTTTTATTAATAAGATTTTCTAACAATTTGTGCTACAGACATGATCATTGAAACAAAACAGCAGGTTACATAATGGGAAAAGATTTTTTTTTGTTTGTTTGTTTTTTGTTGGTTTTTTTTTTGTTGTTCTTACCAATTCCATACTCAATAGAGTGCTAACATCTAAAATATATAAAGAACTCAAAGCACTGGAAATCAAGGAAACAAATAGCCTGTATTGCTTTTTATCATGATTACAGGTTTTGAATAACTCATTATGACCATCTCACACTTTTGTAAAAAATTAAAACTGCCCCAGAGGAAGGAGAAAATGAGGCGAAATGGAGAGCTCCAATACAGAGGCTGCACTTTCATCAGTTGCATGATCCATCCCTGATAAACATCACTGTCAGAACCCTTTGTGTCTACCGTAAATCACTTTAGTTTCACTTCAGGCACAAATTTTCATGTTTTGTGTATTGCACAGATGGAAGACAGTTGGTGACTGAGCTCCGTGAAGATCCCTATGGGGCTTGAAAATGAGTTTCATATGTTGGAGTCTCTCACACTGGTGGGTTCACAGCTCAGGGCTTTCAAATAACCATAGTGACACTGCCCACATCCTTCTTAGCTCCACACTAAATAAACTTCAGTGACCCAGTCTTTACATTTTGAAAGTCAGGAAAAAAAACAGCTGTTTCTATAAATTATATCCATGATGACCTGTTGACTATTAAGATTCCAAATAATATATTGTCATTTTCACATGACACTTGCTCAAACATTTGGAAATCACTCTCTAGCCAACTTACACAAAACCCTAGCATTCTTTCTCTTAATTTTCCCATGTCTCATGATTTAGAAATAATCATTACTATGATACTTCATCTATACAAATTACAACACATTTCTGTTTAATAAAGAACTATGTTAATTTTTATTAGGAGAATGGCAGTAATGAAAGTTTTGTCTAGCAACTATTTCATACAACCAAATATGAAGAGCTGTTTCATGTTTTCTTCTAAAAGATAGTATTTTTAAAATGCTCAAAATATTTTTGATTTTCAAGTTTAAACACTCATTACATGGATTATATCTTTCAAACTATGTATTACTAGTTATGAGTCAGATACTGTCATAAATACTACTCATTTCCTTTACTTTACAATAATTATATATAAATGTGAATTTTGTTCTCTGATCATATAGTACTACAATTGATTTAAATACTGAGAAGAAGAAAATGCACACAGTTGAATGGATTTTTAGCACGTATTTAAGGAGTTATTTTATCAGGTTTTAATGTCAAGGAAAAATTTAATAACATCCCTTGAGAACTCTCAGAATTCTGCACCATAGTGCTTAAGTAACTGGCAGTAGTGCTGCAACCAGGCCTCAGAGCCATCTAAGTATTTCCAAGATGATTTGTTATGCAAATAAGATAAGAAGGAATCTATGTTGACTTGAAGGCCAACACTGGGTGACCTAGGGCTCTCAAAGTCTGGCAGGCAGTTGGGAACAAAACAACCATTTTAGCTACCCAGAGAAACAACCATTTTATCTACTCAATGTTACAGAAGAGACAGTGCTGATGGTGATTTGGCTTATCTGGATGCTGCTCAAGGTGGAACCTTTCTCCAAATGCAATTCTAGCTGCTGTGTTGCATGAGCATATGGTTGTTTATCTTTTTTCCATCAAGATCCAAGTCGCTCACAATATAATTGCTTTTTATAAACTATTCATCATGATTAATGATGTGGAGATGAACTGGATGGTCAAGGGTCTGACGCAGTTATCATTTACAAAATTAAGAAAAGAACCTCATTTTTATAGCAAATAATAAGTCTCCAATAGCTATAAATGTATTTGGTTCTTAAAATAGTTAAGTTATAATCAATACACACTGTCAATCTCTAACTTTACAAATGAGTTGAATTCCTGCAGTATTCACCAACTTGGAACACATTTTCCTACAAGAGAATGTTAAAGGAGTGGTTGACTCTTCACTCCAGCCCAGAGAAGTTTACTCCTTTTGTGTTCATGTATTATTGAACAGCTTTTATGTGCCAGATAAAATGTTTTGTGTTGCTTAGATACAGACTGAACAGCAGGGATGAATTTTGACCACCATAGAGCAACAAATGAACAAACAGCACATGTACATCATTGTTTTAGATGCTATGAAGGAAACAAAAGGCACAAAAGGAAGAGAGGGTGGCAGGAGACAGGAAGACAGGCATCCAAGTCTAGATTCTCTGTGATTCTGAATAGATATTTGCAAAAAAATTGAGGTTTAAGATTTTCCTTAGTTTTAATCACTGATGTGAAAGAAAAAAATCAATCTGTGATCCAGTCCACACAGTCTCAGTTAACCCACATGAGCTCATTAGACTGTGTTTTTGATTAATCCTTCTCAGCTTTACTTCAGTCAGTGAATGTAGACTATCATAGAATCAGGAAGTCTTTCAGCGGAACTTCTCTACAAAAGAGACAACCCTGAAAGAAGTGGTAGATGAGACAATGTTGATTGCACCTCACAGCAGTATGTTCTTCCTCACAGAAGGATTTGGGTGACATGTCCCCACATGTACACAAAACAAAAACTAAAGCAAGGTTTTCAGAATAGAAACTCAAATACAAAATCTGTAAATATGTCAAAATGTATGTCATATGTAGAGAGAAAAGTAACTGTAAAACCTCTGAGATTATACCACATTTAATGTTTGACAGTGATGAATGAGCCAGATGGATTTGAGTGAATCCAAGCAGAAGAGTCACCTGATACCATTGGAGATGGTGGCAGAGTTGGGGTCTGCAGTTATAACTAAATGTGGTGAGAGGCTTTTAAACAAGGGAATGATCAGTCATAACTAAAGGGAAATTTTGTGGCTAAATGGAAAGGAAACGAAAAAGAAAGAAAGATATAGTAGAAAGCTTAAAATAATCTAAAATAATAGCAATAACACCCCTCCAAGAGTTATTAAAAGTTTAGAGTAAAGTGAGTGCTATGGCTGAGAACTGACCAGGGTCAATTTTCCTTTGAACTTCAAACCAACAAAACTTGACAGCAAAATGCTAAAAGCTTGTGAGTAGCAGGAAAGGATGTTGATTAAAAACAATGGTTAAATGTTTAGAGAGAAAAATAAGAACTGGGATAGAAAAAAATAGCTAAAGGATAAAATTATGGTTGATTTTATTCTGATTGAAGTCCATGATACAATGTTTTCTTTTAGCAGTTAAAATTTATCCTTAATTTAGTTCTCTTAATTTGAAATTGACTATTTGTAAGTATAAAAATAATTATTTAGAAGAGAGCACATCTCTTTAATGTATACATTAAGATGAGATTATAAAATCTAGTATGGTTTACCAAAATTATTCACTGGGTATAGTTCACTCAGGGGGAAAATTTGTGCTCTAAGCAAGGTAGACAATAAAACAATTGTCTTTACAACAATAAAACTTTTATAGTAAAACTTTTACAGTTTTTTTTAAACCAACCTAACAAAAATGAATATATGATGGAAGCAAGAGAGAGAGTAGAAAGGCTTGCTAGAAGCGAGAGGCAAGTGGATAGCTGGGTCTAGACACGGCAATCAAATATTCCTCATGATTATTTTCCACAAGTGCCTTAGACAAAGGCAGGCTGAGTGGCTCTGCTTCACCCTTGGCCACCCTGTCTCCACCCACCACTTCATAGCCTTTGAAGCAGAAGTGAACACCTCACCCAAGAAAAGAGGGTGGGTGGCATCTATGGAATGTCATGATGTAGAACAGTTTAGCTGAACAGTTAAATTATTTATTTAGAAATTCTTAATTTGAAAAATGAAAAGAATAGAGAGGTTACAGTTTATTGAAGTCTCAAAATAGAAAGATGATTCAGGGATAAGCTGGATAAGATGATACTTAATCAGAATATACACATTTTTGTAATTTGTGAGCTTGCCATTATGCCCTGTACTAAGAACAAAAGAAACATCAGATCAGGCTGCTACTTGATTATTTCTTAAAAAAAAAAAAAAAAAAAAAAAAACCTCTCAGAAAAATTTATTTCTTACATTTTATTTTATTTTTATTTTATTTACATAATTTTCACCTTTCCTCACTATAACCTTTCTCTTTTCTCCTCCTCACTCCCAGCGAGGTTTCTCTCTCTCTGTCTCTCTCTCTGTCTCTGTCTCTCTCTGTCTCTCTGTCTCTGTTGTGTGTGTGTTCGTGCGTGTGTGTGTGTGTGTGTGTGTGTGTGTGTGTGTGTGTGCTTAAATGTCTATGTGTGTAAATATATAAATACAGCCTGCTGAGTCCATTAGCAATTACTCATATTTTTTAAGGCTGACCACATAGTATTGGATAACCAATTATTGGGCTCATCCCTGAGGAAGACTGGCTCTCCCTATCCCAGCATTCAATAATTGCCTATTGCTGCTCTTCTAGGGTTGGAGCCAATGAGATTTCCCGCACACACATTGGTGTGTAAACTGGTGTTGTCATTGTTCAGGTCTAATTTTGGCAGCTGTTTTGTTGAGATTTCATGAATAAAACTTTCTTGTTATATACAGAAGACACGATCTCACAGTAAGGGTCTTGGCACCCTGGTTCTTAGAATCTTTCTTCTCTCTTTTCCACGATTTTTATCCAAGCTCTGTGTATGAGTGTTGCATTGTAGATGGATCTATTGGAGCTGAACACCCCAGAGTCAGTTGTTCTCTGCATTTTGACCATTTGTTTCCTTCTGTAATGATCTATCTAATTCAGGAGTCCTCAACCTTCCTAATGGTGTGATCTTTTAATATAGTTTCTAATGTTGTGGTGACCCCCAACCATAAAATGATTTTTGTTGCTACTTCATGACTATAATTTTGCTACTATTATGAGTCATAATGCAAATATCTGTGTTTTCCAATGGTCTTAGGCAATCCCTGTGAAAGGGTCATTCGATCCCCAAAGGAGTTGTAGCCTACAAGCTTAGAATCATTGTACTAATTGCTACAAAGAGAAGCTATTTGATGATAAATTAGATTAATTAATTTGTAGGTATAAGGATGTCTTAGTTGAGTTACTATTGCTATAATGAAACACCATAACCAAAAGCTAGTTGGAGAGGAAAAGGTTTATTTGACTTATGCTTCCACATCCATAGTCCATCAATTCTGAAGGAAGTCAGGACAGGAGCTCAAACAGTGCAGGAACCTGGAGCAGGAGCTGATGCAGAGGCTTTGGAGGAGTGCTGCTTACTGGCTTGCTCCACATGGGTTGTTCAGCCTGCTTTCTTAGAGAACCCAGGACCACTAGCCAGGGATGGAACCACCCATAATGGGCTGGGCCCATCTATATTTATCACTAATTAAGAAAACATCCTATGGGTTTTTGTACAGCCTGATCTTAAGGAGGCATTTTCTCAACTGAGCCTCTATCCTCTCTGATAACTCTACCTTGTATCAAGTTGACATAAAACTACCCAGTACAAAAGATGTTTAGAATGCACTTAGGAATTTTATTGGTTTAGGCAAGTGGCAGTAGTAGACTCCCAATTAGGTTTCATGTCCTCACTAGTCATGGATAATTGGCTTGGTTTATAGTATCAGACATGAAATCCTCTTGCCGAGTGAAACTTAAGTCCAATTAGACAGTTATTGGTTACTGTCATGATATGAATCCCACTATTGCATGTTTGATAATATTTTGCCATATTGGTCATAGTTGTGGTTCACAGGCAGCACAGATGTATAGGACATTTGATTGCTTTGCTCCTTGGCAGTTTTTATTAGCACTTTCTGGTATTATGAAAGCTAGTCTTTTGAGCTTGGTCAGACGCAGACATAGTCTTCCTAATTCTGTGTCTGAAGTGTGTGGTATCCTCAGCAAAGGGGGACTTACTTTTGAATTCTGTGAGTCAACCTAGGGAAACATCAATAGCTTATATTGTTTTGGGAGTTGCTTGTACACCTATAACCAAAAACTTGACATTTATCACACCTGTTACTTAGATTTTTGCTATACAATCTATGGCTCTTTCAGGGAGAATTATCACCCCAAGTGACATAACTATTTCATTTACTATTGTGTGTGTGTGTGTGTGTGTGTGTGTGTGTGTGATTTTAAGTAAACATAAAATAATATGATTTGTTGGGAAATATTATTTTAAGGTGTGTTACTTTTGTTTATGTTGCATTTGTTTAACTCTGTGAAGCTGTATTACTGTGCACGTCTAAAATGCCTGGTGGTCTAATAAAGAGCTGAACAGCCAATAGTGAGGCAGGAGAGAGAAATAGGTGGGGCTGGTAGGCAGAGAGGATAAATAGAAAGAGAAATCTGGGAGGAAAGAAAAACAAGTAGCCAGAGAAGAATGACATCAGGGACTAGACACCCAGCTACACATCCAGCCACAGAGTAAGAGTGAGAGTAAGGTTTACAGAAGTAAGAGAACAGGAAAATCCCAGAGGCAAAAGATAGACAGGCTAATTTAAATTAAGAAAAGCTGACTAGCAACAAGCCAAGCTAAAGCCAATTATTTATAAGCAAGAATAAGCTTCTGGATGTGATTTATTTGGGAGCTGGGTAGTGGGTCCCCCCAAAAAGCAAAAACCAACAACAATGATTTCCTAGAGTCTTTTCAAATATCCTTATTGTTATGTATTCCTCCCTCAATTCCTATATTGCTTTCTGCTCTCCTCCCCCAGGAAAGCCTCTTCCTGCTCTTTTGCCCATGTTCTCCTTTATAGCATTTATATCCAATCATCCCCCCTCTTTAGAGCTCCATCTGGCCCATCCTCCCATTTGCCCAATTTTACTTTCCTGGTTTCTGTGGTTACACCAGGTTACATACTCACATATAAAGATTTAGAGCCAGGAGACACAAATGAGAGAGAACATGGGTTTTGGTTACCTCACTCAGTATAACATTTTCTACTTCCATCCATTTACCTACAAATTTCATGGTTTCAGTTTTCCTTACAGCTGAATAGTATTCCATTTATAAGTACTGCATTTTTATCATTATTCATTCATTGGTTGAAGAGCATTTAGGTTTTTTCCATTTCTTAGCTGTTGTGAATAGAACAGCAAAAAAAAAAAAAACATTGTTAAGCAAGTATTTGTGGAGGAGGATGTCAAGCCTTTGGGCATACTGAAGGAATGGTAAAGTGAGTCATGCAGTACTTTTAGCTTCTTGAGAATTATCCACATTAATTTCCATTGTGGTTGAACCAGTTTGTAAACCCACCAACAGTGCATGAGGGTTCTCATTGCCTCACACCTTTGCCAGCCTTTGCTCTAGATGGTTTTGTTGATCTTAGTTAGTCTTCCGGGGGTAAAAATGAAATCTCAAAGTTGTTTTCATTTGCATTCTCCTAATTGCCAAGGATGATGAACTCTTTTTGAGTGATTTCTTAGCCATTTTTATTTCTTCTTTTGAGAATTTTCTGTTCGGAACCATAACCATTTGAGTTACACAAAGTCACAGTATTTTTTTAAAAAGAAAACTTTCCAATTGGTAAAGAGAAAAAAAACTGTGGAAATCTACCAAGGTCAGCTGAATAGAACTAATGGCAAAGCCAATGTGAAGGTCATAGTACTCCCTGTACATAGCTATGGTGTGAAGAGCAGCTGTGTGACATCTGTTGTTTTTCATTCTGCAAGATTTTGGTTTCCATGTTCTTTACTATTCTGAGAAAACTAATGTAATATTCCCCAAATAAATTAAGATCAACTTGGCTTCTTGAATGTAAACTTCTATTAGAACTGAAGACTTGGAAAAGGAATAGTGAAAATCTTCCACTGGGATTCTGAGGTCAGTGCACGAAGGCACAAGTGCTAGGATTTATTTGGTTGTTGTTTCCTATTCCTGTTGACCATTGATTGTCCTCACCTTGACACTGTAATTGTTAAGTTCATGTGAAACCCCAAAAATGACATTTGATCATCTTTATTTTATGTTCTGTTTGTAACAAATTATTCCTATCATTACTGCCAAACTTAAACCTTACTCTCCCTTGCTTGTAGGACTACTCCTGATTCCAGGGATTCTGAGTTCAAATCTCAGCCTGCCTCTGATTACTGTGGTTAATCCCACCTGTTTATCTAAATAATTACACAATATCTCTTATCTTTTAGAACATTCTAAGAATTAGTAACTGTAACATGACTGTCAATGGATATTTTATTTTTGCAGCTTTGATATTAACTTTAAAACATTCAGCTCTTTCATTGTCTCCAAAATTGAAAGAAGGAAAGGATGTTGGGTGAGTTATTGTGTTTCTGCAGAGAAAGCAACCAAAGGGAGCGTTAGGAAAGTAAAACTCCTACTTCTCCAGTATCATTTTGTAGTGATTTCTTGTCATTCAGACACTAAAGATGAAGCATTTATTGTAGAGCATATTCTCTATAATAATTCATCTTAGAAAATTGCAGCCAAGCTCTTTACAGATACCTTTTTTGCTGAAGAGTTAAATAATGTTACAAATTACTGAGAATACAAATACCATCAATTTTAGCCTTGGTCTGAATATTAGAGAGAAGGCATAAAGCAGAAGTCAATTTAATAAATTTTCATTGATTTCCTCTTGAAGAGCTAGAAGTAATTAATTGAGAAATCCAAAATTTTTCAAATATTTTAGACACTGTATTTTAAAGATGATGAATGAAAACAATTTACCTTAAAGAAAACTATCTTTGTCAAGTGGCACAGCATGTTGATTATACAAGGAAGATATTGAACTGTTTTAAATATATATTAAAGAGTTGTTCTAAATATATACTAAAGATTTAAATTGCAGTCTACACATGTAAATTGTTGCTTTATTATTTGAACTTTAACTCCAGTGTCAGAAGACCAGAAATTTACAAGTGTATCTGTTTATTCATTGTGTCATTTGCATTAAACACATGTCACAAACATGATTACCAAACCTAACCTCAGGTCTGGCAACACATCTGGCCACAAGTCAAATCCACCCGAAAGGACAACTGGATAGTATAAAATTGTAAAGTATGTTTTCTTAATGGTTCTAAAAGATAAATTTCATAAATACATCAATTAGTGGAAAATATTTCAGAATGACTCTTCAAATAATCATTTTTGAAGGAAATGATACCTGTTTGTATGAATATATTATAATGTTTGCTCTAAAAAGCAGTTAATCTTGACACTCACCTAGGAGTAGCAATATTTTTTCCACATACCTGTTTATCTGTGTTGTCAGTCCACCTATGGTTTTATAGGGCTTAGATCACATGCTTTTGAAACAAATTTTTAAGTTAAAAAAGCCTAGAAAGTGAAGCTAGGGCATGGTATGGAATTGTGATGTCGTCCCTGCTCCTTTATTCTCCTGGAACCCATTACATTCTGGCTTAGCATAGAGTTCTGTCACTCTTATTTCATTGGTTTGCAATGTTTGTACATATTTATGAAATATTGGTGACATAAATCAATATGTCAACCTTTGAATAGGCTAATAGTTATTAATGGTTGGACATAATGGATGACCTCCTTTGAGGCTAAAATATTTGTTTTGACTATTCTAGTTCAAAAGTTTAATGCTGTGTGATATGGTTAATGTTTTATTTTCTTTAAATATCTTTACTTATTCGTGTGATTAACAGCAATCTAAAACATATCTAAGCATGGCCCCCAACACTGTGATCTGATTCTTCCCATTTGCTTGATTGGAAGACTGGCATTTCCTCTTCTTCTTCTTCTCCTTCCTCTACGCCTCTTGCTCCTTCCCCTTCTCTCCTTCTGATCCTATTTCCCCTTATGACATTTTCTTCCTTGTCTTTCTCTTTCTCCTCTTCCACACCATACTCTCTGTGCTCAGAATTATATTATTAGCTACAAAGAAGGTTCAGAAAGTGAATGTTTCCTAACAGAAAATTTTAAGAAAGAAATAAGGGAAATAACAATGAAAACATTGAGTGTCATGCTCAAGGAGTACTCATAATGTAGTCATTTTTACTTCTCTTCATCCTGAATCAGAAGCCACATATGAATTTTGTTATAATTCCTACAATGAACAAGTAATCAGACAAGGTTTATAAGATTCTTAAAATGTAGATTCTAAAAATATCATTCTTCTGAAATACTTGAAAAACTAAGTCCCAGGGAAAATCTCAAAGAAAGCAAATTGAAAGTCTGTGATTGTTTAGAAAATCTTCCTTTATTTGTATTTACTTGGTGTGTATATTTACATTCTGTAGGGGAAAGGGGCTGGCTAGAGAAACCCACCCTGACCCTGTAGCCCAGAACTAGGGAAAGATGGCTCAGATAAAGCCAGTGAGAGAAACACAGTTTAGCTCAGATCAGAGCCATCTCTGCCCCTGTCCAACTGACTTGTGAAACCAACCAATCACAGAGCAGGACAGCAGAATCCTGGCCCTAGGGCCCAGGACCAGGGAAAGAAACACAGCCTGTGTTTGAGACCTGAGCCAGAGAAATGAACACTTTATCCCCAAACCCAGACCCAGGAAATATGCCCTGACTCTAAAACTAGTACCAAAATAACACTCTTGGCCCCTAGAATCAGAGTCAAAGACATATGCCCTGGCCTTAGAGGTAGTGTCAAAAAGCCAAGAAAGGCCAGTGAAAGAAAGACAGTTTGCCCTGAAATCAGGGCCATCTCTGCCCCTTGCCCACAAAACTGGCCAATCCCTGGGCAGAAAATAAACTAACCAATTACAGTTGACTCTGCCCCCTAGACATCCTATATAAACTGCCCTGCCCAGTCAGTTGTGAGCTGTTCTCTCCACCCTGGTAGAGGCAGCTACTCTCCTGGACTCCTCCTCCCCAAATAAACCTCTTTCTCAAAAGAGTTTTGAGTGAAGACCTTCATTCACTGGTGCACAGAAGAACCTTGCTGGGATGTCCCATAGTGGACTGAGCAAGAGAGAGCTGGTAACACTGAGCCGGAGGTTGTGACTCCAGGAGAGGAGCAGGATTGCTGTGTGCTGCGGGGAGACCATCCCCCATCACACCAGGTATATCCTGACTTTCCCAAAGAGTCAGGATACCCTTCCTTGCTGAAGCAGTTCCAGGCCCGACTCTCCTGAGAAGTCAGAAAATTTTCCTTTGCAAGGTTGGGCTGTTTCTTTGCAGTCCCAGCCATCAGAGTTGTGCTAAACAGCTTTAGGTGTCTGGGACACCTTCAGGGCAGAGCTCTTGTTCTAAGTAGCTCGAGGTGTCTGGGATGCCTTGCCCTCTAGGGCAGAACTGTCTCCAGTTCAGCCATCACAGCTGTGCTAAACCGATCCAGGTGTCAGGGACACCTTCAGGGCAGAGCTCTTGTTCTGAGTAGCTCAAGGTGTCTGGGATAACTCGCCCTCTAGGGCTGAACTGTCTCCTTGCAGTTTCCGGCATCAATTTACTAACATTTTGGTGCTGAAACCTGGGACACCAAACCCAGAGTTTTTGCAATTTACTAACACCTTCATAGGGATATCATAAAATTTAGCTAAACAATAAACCTCACTTCATAGAACTCACTATTTCTTGTATAATTCTAAGTAATCTACTGTAGAGTAGT
>CABHPH010120644.1:0-14714 GCA_902168325.1 Peromyscus nudipes
GGGGGAGAGAGAGAGAGAGAGAGAGAGAGAGAGAGACTGAGACTGACTTTCAATGTTGCCCAGCCTGGTTACAAACTCCCAGACTTCAACAGTCTTCTTAATCTGCATCCAAGGATCTATGACTATGCATTAAAAAAAATTTTTTTAATCTAATACAATGATCCTCCAAAACGAAGGGAAAAACTGACTGACAAACTGGTTGATTTGGAGTTTCTTCTGTGAGAGTATCTCATTCTGTACTCTAAGCTGGTCTCAAACTCATAGCTATACTCTTTCAAATGCTAGGAATACAAACATGAGCCAAGATGCTCAGCTTCTGATTTCTTTCTAAATCTACTCACTGCCTCTGTTACAACAGTTTAAGTCCCCAAAGCACAATGCAATACCCAGATTTCCTTCCATTAAAATTCATCTACGCCTCATAAAAGATGTATGCCCATCAGTCCTGGTAGACAGTACTGGTTTTTAAAAACTGTTATTAATTTTGTTAGGGTGAACATATGGAGGTCAGAGAACAACTTGCAGGACTTTTTTCTCCATTCACCATATGGGTACGGATATGGTCCAAGGAGCCAAACTCAGGTCATCAGCCCTGGTGGCATCATTACCCACTGAGTCATTTCTTTGATCCAACACTACTGATGATTATGCAACAGAAAGTCCCACTTCTAATTTGCTAGCTGACATCCGTCTTTGATTAGCAGGTATGCCCATCATAGGGAAAATTATGGCTCCCCTAGAACAGTCATGTTAATACCTCTTGGCTGGTGAGGACGTAACTAGAGGTGGAAATGTGGAACAAGTTTTAAGCAATGACATATTAAGTTTCCAGGAAGCCTCTGGGAAAGATTTTTTTTTCCCCCCAGTTTCTAATAAAACTCCTGGGCTATTGAGATGC
The DNA here is from genome assembly GCA_902168325.1 of Peromyscus nudipes. Lineage (NCBI taxonomy): Eukaryota > Metazoa > Chordata > Mammalia > Rodentia > Cricetidae > Peromyscus > Peromyscus nudipes. The sequence continues at coordinate 899 of CABHPH010120644.1, forward strand.
TTCAGTGGATAAGGGTACCTGCTGCCTGCCAAGACTCACAACCTGATCTCAGTTTCCTGGATCCACATGGTGGAAGGAGAGAATCCACATACATATACATAAATAAATGTTTAAAAACATTTTTTTTTTCAAAAAAAGAAAATTCCTACCAGACATGGTGTAACATAGTAATTCCAGAACTTGGGAGGCTGAGGCAAAGCAATCCTAAGTTTAAGGTAGCCTGGGCTACATAGCAAGTTCAAGGCCAACAGGAGCCACAAAAAAAAACAAAAAAAAAACAAAAACCAACCAAACAAAAAAAAAAAACAAAAAAAAACAAAGGAAGGAAGGAAGAAAGGAAGGGAGGAAGGGAGGGAGGGAGGGAGGGAGGGAGGAAGGAAGGAAGGAAGGGCTGGAGAGATGGTTTAGCAGTTAAGGGCACTGGCTGCTCTTCTAGAGGATAGATCCCAAGTTGAATTCCAAGCAAATTCTGGCTCAGTAGATTAAAGGAACTTGTCACTGAGCCTGACAACCTGAGTTTAATCTCCAAAACCCCATGGTGGAAGAAGCAGACCAACACCCACAGCTCCCAGAAGCCATAAGTTATTAAACAAAAATCTTAGTGCTGGATGAAGGATATTGACCTGAGTAACATGCTGGTCAGAGAGGCCCCAAAGGCTCCCGAGACAATACAACCTATTGCCTGTACTCAAGCCTACACACAAACACACCTACATACATGTACACAAACACACAAAATCATGGAGAAACAGAAAAGCTATGCAGAGAAAAAAATTTAATTTTTTTTTCTTTAAATCCGTAGTTCTACGTGGCATAGGGGAAGCTGAATCTACATCTATAAAGTAACACAAACAGCTCTGGTAAAAACAGACCCTGGCAGTCTAAGCCACAAAGACAAGCCACTGCTCTCCCAAGCCCTAACTCCAGTGTGACCATGTGGTAACCCAGTGACTCTTCCTGCATTGCAGGCAAGTACTGGGAGAAAAAAATCCAGTTTGTTATTTCTCACTATCTTGGAATGCTATATAGCTACACCACTGTTTCAAGATTGACTTACTTTTATTTTACATGTATGTATGAGCATGTATGTATGTGTACAATGTACATAACCAAGGAAGTCAAAAAAGGGTGTTGGAGCCCCTGGAACTAGAGTTACCCGTGGGTGCTGGGAGATGAACCCTGGTCCTCTGCAAGAGCATCAGGAACTCTTAACCTGAACCATCTCTCCAGCCCTAACCAGGCACCATCAGTGCAGAGGGCACTAGATCCCTTGGAGCTAGTTAGCACTGGGACCTGAAAAGAAGAAACGATTCCAAGTCAGGGAGACGGACAACAATCTTCCACAATATCTAGGTAGAAGATGGCAGCTGTGGAGAGGGAGAGGGAAAGGGATCACACTAGAACAGCAGACTCAGGCTGAGTGTGTGGAACGGCTGCTGGCTGTATTTCTTTGATGGGAAGCTGTAACATATATGTCAGTAAACTGTCATGTATTGTTTGAGCTCACTTCTTAGACACTAGCTCTGGAAACAGGATTAAGTCATCCATTGCAAATCCAAATCCAATCACATTTGTCTCAATGTTCTCTAATGCTCTGTCTGGGATGGGCTATCATCCTAACTCTGTGACAGTGACTGAAGAGAAAAGCAAACACCCCAAGAGTAAATCATGTCCTTGAAATCTTATAAGAGATATTTATCTCATGATATAAAAGTACCTGCAGTAGGAGAAAGTAACCAGAATTTCAACTCATTTCAATAAGCAGCTCATCCATGGAGAGGGAGAAAGCTCAATCAGGAACTCCACCTGAAGTGCTTCAACTTCCCCAGTCAGGTTCTCCTGGATGTTCTGAGCACCCAACTTGAGGATGCCATCTCTAGTTACTATTTGTTCTTTTCCTTGGAAGCCTGACCTGAGGGGATACTGTGCTTTGAGATCCTAGGTGGGTAAAAGCAGCTGACTGCCTTAATGGGGCTTGCCCAGTCAGCTTTTTCAACACGTTAGTAAGTCCCCAATTTAACTCTATTTTCTACTGTTATCTGTACTTTTACTCAGAAGCCTCACCTGAGCATCCACTCTGCTCTCCCTGGGATTCTATTGGGAACTCCAGATGGCTGCCTCAATGGGGCTTCCCTAGTCAGTTCCTGATGGATTTTTTTTTTTTTGAAGACTCATTTATTTGTGTTTCTGTATACATGTACATGTACATATCCTGAGAGGCCATCAGAGGGCACTGGATCCCTTAGAATTGGAGTTACACTCATTTATGGAAGCTGGGATTCAAACTCCAGTCCTCATGACTGAGTAGCAACCACTCTTTTTTTTTTTTTTTAATATTTTATTTATTTATTGTCTATACAGTGTTTTGACTACACACCAGAAGAGGGCACCAGATCTCATTATGGATGGTTGTGAGCCACCATGTGGTTGCTGGGAATTGAACTCAGGACCTCTGGAAGAGCACCCAGTGCTCTTAACCTCTGAGCCATCTCTCCAGCCCCACAGCAACCACTCTTAACTGCTGGATGTTTTGAACACCCACATTCATGATGTTTTGCTATCAAAATACTTGCTATTTATTCTTTTATTTTTTGTTTGCTATATACTTCATAAACTGAACTCACTCAAAACCCAAAGCATGGATACTGTAGATCATTCTCAGGACGGTACAGAACAGAAGCAAACCCCATCTCTGGGAGATAAAATCTGAAACCAGGAAGCTGTAGCTAGTGGCCTGCTTAGCACCCAGAGCTGGCTATCAGCAGGACTGAGAACACTGACCTAGCACCAGCTGGTCGCTAGACTGCAGCAATCTCTGCTTTCCTCCAGTGGCTCACTGCAGGCCAGGCTGGAGAGCACTGACAGCAAACACAAGAAGGCTTCTTCAGTTCTCTCAGGCCAATGAAGATCTCTGTGCTACTCGCTTCTCCCTTTTCCCAATGAATTAACAGCACCCCTGGCTTGTGATATAGACCATTCACAGTCAACCTTGAGTCTCTGGAATGAGAAAGGTTCACAAAGGAGAGATGTTGCCCCTCGCTCCACCCCCTTGGTTTTTGGAAAGCATCTCACTAAACTGGCTTATAAATCACAACAAACTTCCTGTCTTAGTCTCCCAAGTGGTATATGCCACCATGTTTGGCTTAAAGAACCACTGTTTGTCAATACTGGGTTTGTCAATACAAGGACCTCCTGCAGCATGCTAAGCAAGCACTTGCTAATGAACTAAATTCCCAGCTCTGAGAAGGATGCAGCCCTAAGGGACAACTGACTCTTCACCATTCCTAGGTTCACATCAAGCCCAAGCAGTAGGTAAAACAAAACTCTGACTTCAATAACATCCCACCTCACCTGGCAGAAGCTACTCAGAAGGCTGAAGCAGAAGAATTCCAAGTTCAAGGCCTACTTGTGCTTTAGATATTTTCAATGCCAGGATAGGCAATGCAAAAAGACCTAGTTTCAAATAGATATTTTCAATGCCAGGATAGGCAATGCAAAAAGACCTAGTTTCAAAATAGTGAAAGAGAATCTGGGGGAGAGATAGAGGCTACAGAGAAGGTTCAAAAGTTAAGAACACTGACTGTTCTTCCAGAGCACCTAGATTAGATTCCCAACATCTGCATGGCAGCTCACAAACATCTGTAACTCCAGTTCCATGGGATCCAACACCCTCACCCCACCTCCAAGGGAACCAGGCAAGCATGTGGTGCAGATATACACGTAGGCAAAAATACCCCATAATTAAATTAAAAACAAAAGAAAATAGGTTCTGAGACCTAGGGAGACTGGTTCGGTGTGTAAAGAGATTTCTGTACAAGAATGAGGATCTGAGTTTGGATCCTTAGCACCCATGTAAAAAACTAGGTGTGGCATATTCCTGCAATTCCAAGGCTGGAAGGCAAAGAAATGAGGATACCAGGGCCTGCTGACTAGCTAGTCTAGTTAATTTGAGGGCTGCAGTTTCAGTGAGAGACCCTGTTTCAAAAGATAAAGTAGCATTTAAAGGTACTGATATACACCTTTAATCCCAGCACACAGAGGCAGAGGCAGATTATGAGTTAGAAAGTTCTAGGAAAGTCAAGGCTACATAAAGAGACCCTGTCTCAAAAAAAAAAAAAAAAAAAAGAGAGAGAGAGTGATATTAAGTTAGAGTGACTACAGAAGATCCAACACTAATCTCTGGCCTCCGCATACTTGCATATCCACCGATATACATGAGCACATGAGCACATATACATGCACAGAGAGAAATATATTGCTTTTAAAAGAATAATGGGTGAAAAAAAATAGGGCAGTGTGTGGTGGCACACTCCTTTAGTCCCAGCACTAGGGAGGCAGAGGCAGGTGGATCTCTATCAGTTTGGGAGGTCAGCCTGATCTACATAGTGAGTTTCAGGCCAGCCAGAGCTACACAGTGAGACCCTACCTCAAAAAATAGAACTAGTGCACGCCTTTAATTCCAGCACTCGGGAGGCAGAGGCAGGTGGATCTCTGTGAGTTTGAGGCAGAGTTCCAGGATAGCTAAGGCTGTTACACAGAGAAACTCTGTCTTGAGAAACAAACAAACAAACAAACAACAACAACAACAACAAAAAAAAAACCTAACTAAACAAATAAAAATAAATAAATAAATAAGTAAAATGTTCTTTTCTATTGCTAACTATGGAAATTAAGATGTGCAAAAATTCATCAACATGGGGGGCTGGAGAGATGGCTCAGAGGTTAAGAACACTGGCTGTTCTTCCAGATGTCCTGAGTTCAATTCCCAACAACCACATGGTGGCTCACAACCATCTATAATGAGACCTGGCGCCCTCTTCTGGTGTGCAGGCATACACACAGAACACTATATACATAATAAATAAAATCTTTAAAAAAAAAAAAAATCCATCAACATGCCTATGAAACTGGCAGTATAGTGACCCTTTGTCATCCCTGTCAAAAACTGCCAAAATTAAGTTTTCTAAGTCAGATCACACTGAATTTCACAACTTCTCCATTCACTTGAAAAGGGAGAAAATATGCCTTTTCAAGTATTAAACAACTGTTTATGAATGACTTTCTATGACCAGAAAATTACTCACATGGTCAAAATGCACTTAAAACTTAACTTTAGCCAGGCGGCCGTGGCGCATGCCTTTAATCCCAGCACTCGGGAGGCAGAGCCAGGAGGATCTCTGTGAGTTTGAGGTCAGCTTGGTCTACAGAGCGAGATCCAGGACAGGCATCAAAACTACACAGAAAAACCCTCTCTTAAAAGAAAAAAAAAAAAAAAAAAAAAAACCCAAAAAATAAAAAACAAAAAAACAAAACTTAACTTTAGGCCAGGAACAGTGGGACATATCTTTAATCCTAGCACTCATGAGGTAGAGACAGGAGATCTCTGTGAGTTTGAGGACAGCCTGATTTACAAAGCGAGCTCCAAGACAACCAGGGCTCTTACACAGTGAAGCCCGGTGACTAAAATCCAAACAGAAAAAAATGGTCCATGGAAGTCAGGCAGTGGTGGTGAACAACTTTAATCCCAGCACTTAAGAGGCAGAGGCAGAGGAATCTCTGAGTTCGAGGCCAGCCAGGTCTACAGAGTGAGTTCTAGGACAATAGCCAAGGCTACACAGAGAAACCCTGTCTCAAAAAAACAACAGCAGGGCTGGAGAGATGGCTCAAAGGTTAAGAGCACTGGCTTCTCCTTCCAGAGGTCTTGAGTTCAATTCTCAGTTCACACGGTGGCTCACAACCATCTATAATGAGATCTAGTACCCTCTCCTGGTGTGTATGCATACATGCAGGCAGAACACTGTATACATAATAAATAAATAAATCTTAAAAAAAAAAAAGTTTAAAAAAACAAAACCCAAAACATTCCAACAACAACAAAGGGCCATGGAGGGCTCCTGAAGATGGCTCACCAAGTAAAGGCACTTCTCATCAGGCAAGCATGACAACCTGAGTGGTGTCTTGGGACACACATGATAGGAGAGAATTGACTTTCAAAAATTATCCTCTGACCTGCATATTACATACTATGGTATGTGCACGCACGCACACAAAACTTTTAAACAGCCCATGGACACTGAAAAGTACCTGAGACTTGACACGTCTTGTTCTCTTTGGTGGAATATTCATTCTTGTTCCCCGCTCTGGGGAAGGCTGGATATCAGTACTGAGAACCTCAGCCTCAACTTTTTCTTTAATATCTAAATCTGGCATTTGTACACCCTTAAAGAGAAGGACACAAAAAGAGAGAAAATTTACTAATAAATTGAGAATGAGTGGAAAATTAGCAAATTTCCATTAAGTCCCTAACACTACATGAAATCAGATGGTAATCCTGACCTCAAATTCAACTATAGGCTCAAAGCAATTCCTGACAAAGCCAACTTCTGTTTTGCTTTTCAGAGTGTCTTATGTATTCCATAAGGCACTGGAACTGGCCTGGAACTCTCTATGTAGCAGAGAATGATTCTGAAGTTCTGATCTCCTAGGATGCACCAATACACCAAGCTACCAATGGGCTTTGTATTTTTCAATATGCCCAGCAGGATTTCTTTTTATGGAAATTAAAGCAAACACTAAAATATATGTAAAAATGCAAACTGTTTGAAAATAATGAAAAGGAACAATAAGAGAACTTACACTACTAGGTATCAAAATTTACTATAAAACAACAACACTAAAGAGAGTGCACTGGGGGCGAAAGACGCTCTGCAGTTAAGACCATGTACTGCTCTTGCAGAGGACCCAAGTGTGGTTCCCAGCAACCACAGCTCTCAACTGCCTATGACTCCAGCTCCTGAAGGCTCCAACTTTTCTGACCTCTGTGGGCACTTGTACTCATTTGCACATACCCACATACAGACACACACAAACAGGACTGGAGAGATGGCTCAGCCATTAAAGGCTTCACAACCATTACCGAACATGAAAAGACCTTTAAAAACAAGAGTATAGTATTGGTAATGGGGTAGACATATTGACAAAAGTTCCTCCTATTTATGGGGAATTTGTTTCAAGTTCTCAGTAAACGTCTGAAACCCTCTATGCTTTTTCTGTACATTTATACTTAGGATACACTTTAACTTGCAATTTTTTTTTTTTAATTTTATGTGTGCTTAATGTTTTGCCCTGCATTTCTGGTGCCCTTGAAGGCCAGAGAGGGCACGAGATCCCCAGAAACTGGAGTTTCAGATAGTTGTAAGCTGCCATGCAGGTGGCTAAGAACTGGAGCTGGGTCCTTTGCAAGGGCATTCTGTGACTGAACATCTCTCTGACCCTAAAACTTCAACTTGTAAATTAAGCACAGTAAGATAATGACTATTGCTGGGCAGTGCAGGCACAGAGGAAAGTATATCTCTGAGGTCTACAGAAGGAGTTCCAAGACAGCCAGGACTACACAAAGAAACCCTGTCTCAAACATGCACACACGCACATGCGCGCGCACACAAAATCTATAAAAGAAAAAGAAAGCAATGAATTAAATCTTCAAACAGACATCACTATAAAACTGTCAAACAGCTACATTATCACAAAATATTTACAAATAATATATTTGAAAAAAAGATGCATCCAGAATAAATATCAAATCCTTACAAGAGTAGGTCAACAGTTCAATTTTAATGAAAAAAGGTATGAGGAGACACTTCATGAAGATTACAATAATGTGGGGGAGCTAGAGATGGCTCATTGGTTGAGAGTACTCTCAGCCACTTGCAGAGGACCTGAGTTCCATTCCTAGCACCTATATGGCAGTTCACAAACCTCTGTAACTCCAGTTCCAGGGGATCTAACATTCTCTTTGGGCCTCCACATGCACCAGGCATGCATGGTGCACATACATTTATATAAGCAAACACTACTACACATAAAATATTTTTTAAAATGTTTTAAAGAAGATTATAATAATAGCTAATATAAACATAAAAGATGCAGTGATATCACTACTCTTTGAGAATTAAAATCAAAATTGCAACCAGAGACCACTACATACACACGAGAATGTTTTTAATCCAAAAAAGTCAACCATATCAAATGCTTGCTAGAACATGGAGAACCCAGATGCCTCTACACTATTGGTGGATGACTGTAACACAGCACGGGCACTTTAGAAAATGTCTTGGCAATTTCTTAAAGAGTTAATCATAGAACTAGGGAGAGATTTGTCAGTAAAGTATTACCTTCCAAGCAGAATAAGCAGAGTTTGATAACCAGAGCTCTCTTTAAAAAAAAAAAAAAAAGGCAGCAGCAGCTGGACAGGGTGAGAAGATACGGACAGGGACAGGTGACTACTTGGGGCTTGTTGGCTAGCCAGTAAAGCCCACTTGGAAGGCCAATGAGAAAGAAGAGCATTCAAGATTGAGCCATCATACCACCTCAAAAAATTTAACAAGTTAAAGTAAGTTAGACCTGAGCTAGAAGCCTTCTTCGGCTGGCTGGTTTTCACAGTGCTAGAAGGTGCTATCCATGCTGCTGCATGGCTAATCAACAACAACCATAGGACATGCCTGACTACCAGCTTGTCAGACATGATGGGCCTACTAGTATAATAGTGGCATGACAACTATGGTGGTAACCAATCCCTTCACGCTTCACACTTTTTGAGGACTGTTCCACAGAAGGGAAGTCACCTTTGCTATTATACAGATAATCCAAACCGTATGGCTGGAAAGGTGTTAGACTTCCCTACTGAGGAATTTACTGCTGTTATTTTGTCAAATGGTCAGGACATGCCTGTCCAATTGCACTGTAAATGTTTATAATTGTATATTAGTGATGCTATCTGCTTTGATCAGAAAAGCTTCCCTTTGTAGTGTGTGGTGGTTCCTGCAAAGACTCATAACTGGTCAAAGTGCTGAGAATAGAGACTATTTAAGGCTTAGGCTCAAAATGAACCTCTGAAATGTCCACTTTAAGGTCTAGGCAACATTGGAAAAGAGGGGTTGGGTCTAGGCATAGCAGCTCACACTTTTAATCCCAGCACTCAGGAAGACGAGGCAGGTGGATCTCTATGAGCTGGAGGGCAATCTAGTCTACACAGTGAGACACTGTCTCGAAAAAACAAAACAAAACAAAACAAAACAAAAAACAGTCCGAAACCTTTGTCCTGAAACCATGAAGATTTATCTTAAATATGATGACACCCTTCATTGCCATTATCCTTTACCCTATAAACCACTAGCTAACTTTTAAACTTTTTCTTCTCAAAATTTGGTGCTTAGAGAAAGCTATCCTCACTTTGCTATGCATAAACATATCACTTACAATGAATATCACTTGAAGTTTATACTTGTCAAATAAATTTATCCACTCTAAGAACAATGATGCATCTTACCATAAGGCTGACACCAGACTGGAAAAGTTCATATGGGTAGAGAATTCTTTCATAGTGTGACTTCAAAAGAGACCCAGTTCCTTTTCCTGGCAGATATCCCAAGCGGCTACCCACTTTAGACCATTTCTTCTCTTTGGTGACTATTTCAAAACCTCCTTTGCTGGCAACAATCTGAAAAGGAAATAGGAAATTCTTTAGGAAAAGATGTTAGTTCCAAGCATCCTAACTTCTATAATTTCAAAAAATAGAAGCTTTCCCCCCAGAGCTGCTGGTAGGGTGCTTGCCTAGTATGCCTGAAGCCCTGAGTTGATCCCCAGTACCAGAAAACCTGGATGTGGTAGTACACATCTATAATTCCAGCTTTTAGGAGGTGGAGGCAGTAGGACTTTTGACATTCAAGGTCATCTTTGGCTACATAGTAAGTTGGAGGCCAGACTAGGATACATGAGATCCTGACTTTAAAAATAAAAAAGTAGGCCAGCAAGATAGTTCAGCAGGTAGAATCTTGCTGACAAGCATGTTGATCTGAGTTCCAGCCCTGCAACCCACATGGTAGAAGGAGAAGCAATTCCTACAAGTTGTCCTCTGACCTCCACAAACACTTCATATCCAACATCGTACAGGTGCAAACACACAAAACTAATGTTTTAAAATAAAGTTTCACCAAGTAAGTAAAATTCCAGCATCCTAATTCTATATCTTGTCTGCTAAATATAAAAATTATAGTGGACTTAAAAATGTATATTTCCTTTTAGTAAACTGATACTCTGTTAACATACAAAAGAATACAATGATTTTTACAAATATCAAACCTTCAAATTTAATGTTATTGGATCTACTTTCAAAGAAATGCACTCAAAAGTATTTAATAAATTTTTTTAAGATTTATTCATTTATTATGTATACAGTGTTCCATCTGCATGTATACATGCAGGTCAGAAGAGGGTACCAGATCTCATTAGAGATGGTTGTGAGCCACCATGTGGTTGGTGGGAATTGAACTCAGGACCTCTGGAAGAGAAGCCAGTGCTCTTAACCTCTGAGCCATCTCTCCAGCCCCGTATTTAATAAATTTATACATTGTACATTATGCTGAATGAAAAAAATATACACTAAACTAAAAAACTAATCCTACCCAAAAAAAAATCTCAACTGACAACAAAAAAATTATTTCTGAATCAAGTTATGAGGCTGGAAACATTTCTGTAGTTAAAAGAGCTTGCTGCTCTTGCAGAGGAACAGAGTTTGGTTCTCAACACCCACAGTGGAAAGCTCACAAATGCCTGTAAACTCCAGCTGCGCTCTGGGGATCCACATGTGCATATACACACAGACACAAAAACACACATACATATATGTGTATATATGTATATAAATATATATACAGACACACATGAGGGAGGAGATAGTATGCTCAAACTTTGAGCATATCAGTTATACATACCCCAACACTCAGGTAAGAGAATCAAAGTTCAAGGTTAACCTCAGTTACATAGTGAATACAAAGCTAGTTTTGAGTCACATAAGACTTTGTTTGAGTATAAATATATTTATGTAATAAAAACCCCAAAATCCTAAAACAAAGGGCTGGAGAGATGGCTCAGTGTCAGGGAAAATAGGAAGATCAGAAGTTCAAGGTCATCCTGGGCTACTCATTAAGCTGGAGACACATGAGACTCTGTCTATCAGGGAGAGGGGGAAAAAAGTTAATATAAGGGACATAAAGTGTTCTAGATTTAAGGTCTTTTTATGTGGGGTATGGTGACATAGGCCTTTAATCCCAGCAGTGCTTGGAAGGCAGAGGCAAGTGGATCTCTGAGTTTGAGGACAGCCAGGGCTACCCTGTCTTGAAAAATAAAACTAAACAATCTTTTTTATTTATTGGATGTTTCTGATAAAGGGGTGCATATGTACCACAGCACTAACATAAAGGTCAGAGGACAGCTTTGTGGAGTTTATTCTTACTTTCTACCTTCCTTCCTTCACTTGGGTTCCAGGGATAAAAGTCAGGTCATAAAGTGGCACCTTACCCAATGAGCCATCTCATTAGGCTATATTTTTTTGTAAGATTTATTTATTTTATGTATGAGTCCTCTATCTGCATGTACAACTTTATGCCAGAAGAGGGCATCAGATCCTACCATAGATGGTTGTGAGCCACCCTGTGGTTGCTGAGAATCGAACTCAGGACCTCTGAAGAACAGGCAGTGCTCTTAACAGCTGTCACTGGGCTCTATTTTTAAATATAGCCTGTAGGTCTTTTAGACCTACAAGTCAGAGTAAAAAATTACTATATTATATACAACTGAAAAGGGAAAAGCACCATAAACCTATTATTTGAAAACATAAGAGTTCAAAACCAAAAACCTCCCAAAGAACTGCAAGTAAATAGTATGAAGAATATGAATGGGTGTTGAGAAAAGGAATGATTTTCATTTTAAGTCTCATTTATTTTTGTAAAAGCCATCAAGACGGCTCATCACATAGAAGTACCTGCTGGCCTATGCCTGAGAGACTTGGATTACATGGCACCAGAGTGGAAGGAGAATCAGTTCTTGAGAGTAGGCCTCTCACCTCCTCATGAGCACCATGGCACACAAAAACACTATTTTGTAAAGTAATGACATTTTTAAAAAACTGTATTCTTTTTTAGAAGTATTACTGTGACGAACATTAACAAAACATTGAGGGATAAAGAGGTAGATGAATGGTAGCAGGTCTGTCTAGTATGTGTGTGGTATTTGGTTCTAACCCCAGTAACACAAAAACAAACAAACAAAATGAATAAATTTGTTGTTTAAAGGGCTAAGGGGCTAGAGATGGATCAGCAGTTAAGACCACTTGCAGGAAAAAACAAAACAAAAACCAAAAACAAAAAGCACCAGGGAACCACAGTATTTAAAAAACAAAAACCAAAAAACCTTAAAAGGCATACACCTAACAACTTTGAAATTTAATGCTGGAAGTCAGTATTTTCTCCAGTTTTTTGCTTGAGCCTCTTACCAGAAAATATATTAATTAAATAATCACCCAATGATTGAAAAGAAACATGACGTTGGAGTTAAAAAAGCCCAGCAGAGGCTATAAAAATGTTCTGGATCTTGATCTGGGTAGTAGTTATACAGATGTGTAATACATGAAGATTTACTGAAATGAACATTTCACATCTGTGCACTGTGCCCTACGTTCCATTTAAACATAAAAGAAAAAAGCTAATGTGGTGAGAAGCAGCATGTGAAGCAGCAGTCTCACAAGAGCATTTAAGGAACAACTGTACTATAGCGGATGAACAAAACAAAGAGGGTCTACTTCTGCTTCCACTGTAAGCGTTCTCAACAGTTAAGGGAAGCCGTCCACTAGTACCTAAAGAATGCACTAAGTGCTGGAGACGGCTCAGCAGCTGGGAGTCCGGGCTTCTTCCAGAAGCCCCAGGTCTGATTCCTAGCACACCCCCATGTGTTGACTCACAACTCTCTGTATTGGCAGTTCCAAAGGATTGGAAACCCTCCCCTGATTTTCACAGGCACTGCATGCACATGGTACACAGACTTACATGCAAGTAAAACACCCAGATAATAAGAAAAAATAAATATTAAAAACAAAAGACAAAACTCCAATAAATCCTTACAAATTTAACCTTCAACAACATATTTCTAGTAAGTCCTCTTCGGTATTTAAACAAGACACATGAAGTCAGGCATGGTGTATGGCAGCACACGCCTCTAATGCCAGCACTCAGGAGCAAAGGTGAGAGGATCACCATGAACACTAGGCCACCATAGGCTACACGGTGAGTTCCAGGCCTGCACTACAAAGGCCCAGGCTTTAAAAAAATAAAAAGACCAAATCCCAAATATTTTCTAAGATTTATTCCCAACAAAAGGAATTAGATTTCTCAAGATGCAATTAAACAATATGAATGACAAATGTGACACTGGCATTCTGATTAGGTTACCTCTAAAGAAGAAATGCAATCTAACCTCAGATTAAACCCAGTATTGACTTTTTAATTGGGGGGGGGGTGGAAAAATCACTGGAAATTAAATTAAATTTTTTTATGGGAGTTTTTGGGGTTTTTTGTTTTTTGGTTGTTGTTTTTCTACAAGATTTTTATTATTTTTTTAAACGTGTATTGTGTGTATCTGTGTGTGAGTATATGCATGCAAGTGCAGGTGCCCAGAGAGTCTAGAAGAAGGTATCAGATCCCTTGGAGCTGAAGTTGTGAATGCTGGGAACCAAACATGTCCTCTGCAAGAGTAGGAAACGCTAAATCATCTATCTCTGCAGCCTGTTTGTTTTAGAGACAGTCTTACTATTTAATAGCCCAAACGGGCAAAGAACCCAATGTAACGCAGGCTGGCCTTGAATTTGTAGCAACACTCTTACCTAAGCCTCTTGAGTCCTGGGATTACAAATGTATAATACCATACCTGGCTAAAAGAGTGTGTGTGTGTGAATGAGAGACAGAGAGAGAGAGAGAGGCAGGGA
>CABHPH010120645.1:0-26150 GCA_902168325.1 Peromyscus nudipes
AGCAGGTGAAGATGTGAGGCCATGGCCATGCCCAGCAGTAGATGGCCAACACAAAACGAACTCAATGGAATCTTTGGAGGTTCTGTTTCCCAATTTTGTCAGGGCTGCTTTTTTTTTTTTTTTTTTTTACAAGTCCTTTGTGTATATATTATGGCTTCCGGTTTTGTTTTTATGGGATTCCTGACTATATGAACGTGTGTGTGTGTGTGTGTGCGCGCGTCTATATGTGTTTCTCATGCCTTTTCGTTGGCTCTTTTTTCTTCTGATTGTTTTATCCTGTTTGTTTTCATTTTATCTCATTTTATTATTATTTAGATGCTTGTTTGTTTTCTATCGAGAGACAGAAAGGGTGTGGATTCGGCTGGGAAGAAAAGTGGTGAGGACCTTGGAAGAGTTGGAGGAGAAGCCATATTAGAATATGTTGTATGAAAAAAATCTATTTTCAATAGAAAGAAAAAGATGTGCAGGCACAGTACTGTGGGATGGTCTCTCTGTATACTGTGAATATGTGTTGCTACCATTAGTTAACAAAGAAGCTGTTTGGGCCTATGGTAAGACAGGTTATAGCCAGATGGGAAATCCAAGAGAGATACAGGGAGAAGGAAGGTGGAGTCGAAGATGCTGAGAGCACCCGGGGAACAAGATGTAATGGAACACAGGTAAACACAGGGAAAGGCACGAGACACGTGGCAATACACAGATTAATAGAAATGGGTTAATTTAGGATGAGTGAGCTAGTTAGTAATAAGCCTGGGCCATAGACCAAACAGCTTGTAATTAATATAAGCCTCTGTGGGTTTACTTGGGACCGCATGGCTGAGGGCCACAGGAAAACTTCTACAGCACAGGGCTCCTGGGAAGATTTGATGTGGTGGTCTTTTCTGAAGCTCTGTTCTGCTCTCTTCCATCCTTCAGGTCACAGCTTAGATACCTCACTTCCTTCAGCGTGATCTCATGGAGTCATCTTCTCAGAGCACTGCAGTTAATTGTGTTTGTCTATACCTGATTATGTTGGTATGTGTATGCTTAAGTATTTCTTGTCTGTCTTCCTCACATGAAACTGGTATAGATAGGGGATTTTGTCTTGTGCACCATAAGAAACAACTGACATAAACGTGTCGAATGTATAGATAGAGTTCTTGATCCATGACTACAGAAGAAAGTTTGTTTTAACTCGGTTTTACAATATCCTCTTCCTATAGTGTGATTTTTTTTTTTTTTTTTTTTTTTGGTTTTTCAAGACAGGGTTTCTCTGTGTAGCTTTGCATCTTTCCTAGAACTCACTCTGTAGCCCAGACTGGCCTGGAACTCCCAAAGATCCGCCTGCCTCTGCCTCCCGAGTGCTGGAATTAAAGGTGTGTGCCACCACCGCCCGGCCTATAGTGTGATCTTTAATTAACTAAGCTGTGAATCAAGGTACTGTGGCTGTGTTGAGAAGTATAGAGAAGCAGCTTTCAGCGTGTGGGTTACAACCCCTTTGGGGGTCAAACAACCCTTTCACAGGAGTTGCCTAAGACCGTCAGAAACACAGATATTTGCATTACAATTCATAACAGTAGCAAAGTTACAGTTATGAAATACTCCACGAGTACTTACAGGATGTATGTGAGTGAGTGTGTGTGTGTGTGTGTGTGTGTGTGTGTGTGTGTGTGTGTGTGATGTGTGAATATGTGACATGAAAACATAAGCACAAACTATTCTCTAGCTGGGGAGATCCCTAAATTGGTAAAGTGCTTGTTGGACCAGCACGAGAAGCTGAATTTGATCTCCAGCATCCATGTCAACACATATCTATAGTCCCAGAGCTGCGGAGGCAGAAACAGGTGGATCCCTGGAGCTCACTGGCTGGCCAGTCAATCTGTCAGTGAGCTCTGGGTTCAATAAGAGACCCTGCCTCAAAAAATAAGGTGGAGAGGAATAAAGGAGAACACCTGATGTCAGTCTCTGGCACACACATCTCTCTCTCTCTCTCTCTCTCTCTCTCTCTCTCTCTCTCTCTATCTATCTATCTATCTATCTATCTATCTACCTATCATCTAACTTAGCTAACATTTAGGCCTTTTAAAAGATTACTTTCCTTTAACATAGAGTGTTTGAGGACTAAAACGGTCCATCATTTGGAGAAAGCTCCAACTACAGTTGGTGAAGATGAAGTCTTAGTACAGGAAAATTGAGATCATTAGCTTCTTGATCTCTGCTGTGGTGCCGTGTTCATCAGAGTTAGCCTTCACATGCCCTGCAGACAGGCGTCCACATCAGCTGCTGCCACCTCTCCAAAACTGAGACTTCAGAACTGGATACTTCCCCGCAGAAATATAGTTGACTCAGAGCTCACAGACACCCAGGCAGTTGCGGTTCTGGCTGTGTGAGCCACCTTCTCCTCCTTCAAACTGCAAGAAGATAAAAAGGAGGAAGGAGAAGCTGGCCATTTCCATGTTCAACCTTCACACCTAATTTTAGTCTTAGTCAAATTTGACACAGAGGCTGTAGTTCCGGTTTTATTGCTGCACTGGCAAGACACTAAAATCAAGATGTTCAAAACAGAATTCAGGTGATGTTAAAGGACCCTGTTTTCTGCATTCCATATTCTGTGGAATTTCACCAGAATTCTGACATCCCAGCCTTTTCCCTTTTCCCCAGCATTCCTAGGAGTGGGGGTTGCATACAGAGGGAGGGAGGAGGAGGCAAATCCCTCCTTTTCAATACTTTCAGAAAAAGAAACTAAAACTGAGAGCTACCCAGGTTGCTGTGCTGTATACATCTCATTTGACATTTTAATCTTTATCTTCCCTGATCAACTCAGGTGCTCTGAAATATACTTCAAAACTTATAACCCCATTCCTTTCCCCTATCATACAGTTCTCTGCACATAGTTTAAAAAACCAGCAATAAATCAAGTCCTTTGAAGATAAGCAATTTATACCTTTGAGAAAAAGAATGAACAAATCTTCAGGACTAGATTGGAATAAAAGGTCATTGTTTCCATGTTGTAATTTTGTTGATCTTTCGTGTCTGTCTTTTGAGCTCTTGTCATTAGCCAAATTTGGGCTAGGGTTAGACTATAGAAAAATGTGTTAACTATATTTATAAATAGAACAAGAAATAAGCTGATTATTAAAAAAAAACAGCTTGGCCCAATAGATTGTAGAGAGACTCAGAATTCTAGAGATCATGCGGTAATGTACACAAACATCAAGGTGCTACAGTGATGCTTTGAATACTGTATATGATCTGTGAGATCAATACCTTGGAGAGAAAGCCTCCTCTGTGCCTGCAGGCTTTCTTTGAGGAATATCGACTATTGTGGTTTGTTTTTAATTAAGATTTGTTCGTACTATTTTTTGTGTATGTGTGTGTTTATATGTGTGTGTTGTGTACCTGTGTGAATATATGCTGTGTGTGTGCACGTGCAGGCCCAGGAAAGCAAGAAGAGAGCATCTGATTCTCTGGAGCTAGAGTTACAGGGGGTCGTGGGTGCTGGGAAATGAACTCTGGTCCTCTGGAAAAGCAGAAGTGCTTTTTTTTTTAACTGTTGAGCCATCTCTCCAGCCCCTTAAAAGAATGTTAATGGAGTGATAATGCAAATATTACATCGACTATTAAATGGCAAATCTGTTATCCCATAAGATTGTCCGCAATTAGTAATACTAGTATTGTTCTCAAATGTTTGCCTCAAAATCTCTTCAGTCTCTTAGTTACAGTTTTTATATTATTTCCATGATTTTATGACGAGGTCAGAATTCTATTCCCCATAACACCCAAACTTGATGTTTCCTCTAACTTCTGAGCCTTCTTTGTTCAAAGCGTTGTCACACCTCGGCTTCAGCATTGTCTCAGGCCTCAGTAATCCCAAGAGGACACTTTCTTCAAGAAACAGACGATGAATAGTCCCCCCTGGACACTGTCGCTCTACTCCTTCACGACACACACCCTGTACTCCACACCTGGCTTCCCTGATGTCTTCCAAATTCTCGGTCATCTTTTCTTGGCAGGGAATCAATTCATACCATCCTTATCAGTATTTTTGGAAAATGTGAACAGAACAGAAAATACCCATTCTATATGTAGAGTTTTGCATGCAGATTTTTTTTGTGAAATATAAGTATTATAAAATCTAGGCTGTACCCACATATGCAAATATACACATCTGTGTGAATAGATGCATTTGAAACTGAAGGAAAACCTACATAACCCCACTGGCTTCACATGTTTTTAATTACTTACTTGGTTCATCAGTTTTAGAGGCCCCATAGCTAGCTAGTAGGTTCCCATTAGCTTTACTATCCATAATTCCTCTGCTTATGGTCACTGTGATAATGTTGCTGCAACAGTTTTCAAAAATGTGGAGGCTGCTTTTTATCTCAAACCAGTTGACATCACTAAATCATAACTCTCACTTGGGCCTGTTGCAGTGACCATAGAATTATCAGTTTCCAAAGCTTAAATGTTGGACATCTACTTTAGAAGTGTCAATAAAAACTCCGAAGATTTTTGTCACCTACATTTCATATGAAAGATCTGTTTTTTTGTCACAATTAAGCCACTGTCTTTCTAATGTTGCACTCTGTGCATGATTTAACCTTGTTCTTTAGGCCTTCCTTAGGCAAGACATCATTGGCCTTCTCTAAATACTGCAGTAGTCATCTGCGGGGCGTTTACCCACCAACCCCACTGTACCCCAGAGTTTTCTTGAGTGCGAGAAGCAGGAAATATTACATAGAAGGATTTAGATTGTGGAGATAAACAGACAGAAAATACAGGATAGCCTCGAGAGGGCCTGGAACCTATTCCAACGGGGGGCCCTGGCTGTCTCTTCCTCAGGGTTTTTATAGAGATGCTAAGGGGTGGAGCAAAAGACCTCCTCCCCCAGCACAGCCAAGTGCAGACCATCTCAGACACCTGCACTCAGGCCCGTGGTCCTAATCATCCTCTCTATGTGGACCTGCTGGGTAAAGCCATGAGGAACCTGAGAACGGGCTCCCACAGTCATCATCTATTGATACCCAAGAAAAGGCCCCCACAGCTCACTAGCAAATGAGTTTCTCAGTTTCTGGGAGTCAGTTACCTAGGCATGGCTTAGCTGGATCCTCTCAACTCAGGGTCTCTCCAGAGGCTGTACTGTTGTCAACTGGGCAAGGATCACTTCCATACTCATTTAGAGACTGTGGATTCAACCCCTCAAGAGGTTCTGGGCAGGAATTCCCCCAGTTCCTGGCCTCCTGACCTGAAGTGTATAACAAGGAGACAGCAAGGAAGAGCTTAAGTGAGGACAAATCAGCCGAAAGTCAGTCTGAAGGTTTTGAGAAAAGTTTATTTTCTTTTCAAATTAATAGTTATTGGGGGGCATCCTATGCATGCTACAGCACAAGTGTAGATTCAGAAGGCAGTGTTTGGGAATCGGTTCTCTCCTGCTGTGGGTCCTGGGGATTAATCAAACGTGGGTTTTTAGGCTTGGTGGCAAGCACCTTTACCTGATGAGCGATCTCACTGGCCCACAAGTCAAATCTCTTAGGTCACCTAATGTTGGAAGTAACATCCAATGTTTTTTTTCATTACTTTACTTTTTTCAAAGTAAGTGATGAGGTTTAGTCCAAGTTCAAAGTGAGATTATTCAAGGACATGAGTACTAGGTGATGTAGACCATTAAAACTCACGTTAGGAGCTATCTACCATAAATATGCTAATATTACCTATAACCTAAGTTGTGTTTTTTTAAGATTCACATCCTAAACTCCACCCCCAGTGGCTCATATGCTAAAAGCTTGGTCATGTACCTATGACTCTTCTGGGAAGTAGTAAAACATTAGGGTACAGAGTTTTAACTGATGGAAGTTAGTGGTGATGTGCCCCAGAAGGAGAAATCACAGATCTCTATCTGTCTGTCTGTCTGTCTGTCTAGCTATCTAGCTACCTAATCTCTTTCCCTATCTATCTTTCTTTCTATCTATCTATCTATCTATCTATCTATCTATCTATCTATCTAATCTCTCTCCCTCCCTCCCTCCTTCCCTCCCTCTGTCCTCTCTATCTCTCACTCTGCTTCCTAGCCCCAGGAGATGAACAGTATGCCCCAACACACCCTTCCTACCACAGGCTCCATATCAGCAGAGCAAAATGACACTACCAATGGGGACCTTTGCAACTGTGAGTCAGAACCAAATTTCCCTCCTCCTAAGTTTATTTCTCATGGCAATAGAAAGCTGAACAATACACTAATTCCCAAGGACTTTAAGCTTAGTTTGGAGAGGAAAATGGTAAGAAATTATTTTGGCTCTTTATTTTGAAATTGTTGCTTAAGCTAATCAATCACTGATTATTTGAGATAATTAAATCTCAAGCATTATTAACTGTTATAAAAGATCTTTGCCTGAAGTGTTTTAAGCCTCTGTATGCAAAGCACTATTGACTTTTAAAATAATCACAATCAGTGTTCCGCAGTGTTGGGTCTTGAAGGTCTGCTCCAAGGATCCCCATTTTCTTAAGTGCGAAGGATGCTGCTTCACTTCTTTCTGGAATTGATTCTGATTGACATGAGTAGAATTAATTAACTGTCAAGAGCCCTTTTCCTTCTTTGTTTCCATTTGGAACAATTTCTATGAAGAACAGCTTGGGGATACTAATTATAGAAGAGCTCCTTCGCTTTATGTGGCTAAAGAAATCTAAAAACACTGTATATTTGAAGAGTCACAATATGCATTAGTATAGTAATCAGAGTCCCTGATTAATAGCATTCCCAGTTGGCTATGGTATGTATTCTTATTGTGGCTAATACTAGCCTAGCAACCCATGGAGCCATTGAATCCAGTTAGGACACAGGTTTTACTATTGGTTTGCAATAGTACTAGATAACGTATGGAACAACCCAGATATATTGTTGCTTTACATTTGAAACACTAGGCATGGATATTTTCTGTGTTCTGTTGAATATCTGGTCAGTTCTCCACTTATATATTGTGGTAGCATTTCTATCGAAAGCTTCCCTTTTAAATGCTGAGACCTTGGTTGTTCTCATGGGCTTTCTGGCTTGGGCCATTATTTTAGACCACTGAAATCTTCAAGTTTGGTTTACTTAAGACATTCCCAAGAGTATCATAGCAAGTACCCCGCTCCTCACTAATTCTATACCACTTTCAAATGTATATTGATGAAATGAATGATCTGCCTTGAGATAAAATGTTGCCCTATTAACCTGTAGGTTTTCTTTGTGAAACAGACCAATTGAGAAGGAGCTAGCAACATAGCATGTTGCCTTCATCATGTTTGGGCTAGAACATCATTCTGTTTAGAAAAAAAAAATCCCTTCCAAATAGAGGGAATTACTTCTTGTACGTGAGTCTGGAACATTGGTTATTTTCTAGAGCAGTGGTTCTCAACCTTCCTAATGCTGCAGCCCTTTAATACAGTTCCTCATGTTGTGGTGACCCCCAACTATAAAAGCATTTTTGTTACTGCTTCAAAACTGTAATTTTACTACTGTTATAAATTGTAATATAAATGTCTGATATGCAGGATGTCTGATATGCAACTCCTGTGGAAGGGTCTTTCGATCCCCCAAAGAGTCGAGACCCACAGGTTGAGAACTGCTGTCTTAGAGCAATCAATCATTTTTAGGTCTTCAGGCTGAACATTGATTTTAGAATCCATCTCAGATTATTAGTTTTGTAGTTTAAAAACCAATGTATGGAGCCAGATTCCTCAATTTCAGTCTTAACTTACTAGCTATATGATCTTGGACAAGTTACTTATGAAATGGGGATAATAATGACATTTATTCTAGAGTTCAGATAGTCAATGAGCTTTTTTTGTTATTGTTGATGTTTGTGTTTTTGAGACAGATTTTCAGGCTTCAAACTCAGAATTCTCCTGTCTGAGCATCCAAAGTACTAGGATTATAGGCCTGGGCCACTGTGCAGATAAGATACATTTGTGTAGTGCTAACATACTAAGCTCTCAAAAATAACAGTTGTTATTATCAGGAATGTTTCAAGTTTATTTTTATTACCAGTTCCTATTTACCTGTCTTCCTTTCTTTTTTTTTTAACTGTAAACAGCGATCCTTCCCTAAAAGTGAACAAAAAGCAGCATTGGTTGGGGGTCAAGATTAAATTGTTTCAGCATACAACACAATAGTTTTAGTTTTATCCAAAAGCGAACTATATCCCAAGTCCTGTGGCATGCAAATTCAGATACCTTAAGGGACAATCAAAAGCGACACCCAACAGTGAATACTGATATCCCTGCTATACAAAGCTGGGAGCCAGGAGGGAGGAGATTATGAGGAGCAAGGTTGGCAGTTGCTCAGCTCGGAGAAGTCACTCCACGTCTTTGTTTCTCTGAGGTAAGAACTGACATGATGATGGAAACAGCAGTTGGAAGGATAGTCTGACAGGGTCAGTGTGATACACAAAGTGGAAACAGAGAGGCTGGCTGTAAATGTGTTATATTGCTGGGTGAGATCATAAGAGTTTGTTCCTACCTCGAGGCTTGAAGTGGAAACAGGAGGAAAAGGATGACTGTGGAAGACACTGTGAAGGAAGAAATCACAGGCTGAATTAAATGGAAAAACTGATCATAAAAAGGCCGTCCTATCAAAATCTTACTTTATTTACATCTTATCCTAAGTTTTAATACCTGAAAAGAACTTGGTAGAAGTTTGTATTCTAGTAAATCCTGTGAGGGTGAAAAAGAAGGTAGGATTTGCTTTGTTTGCCTTTAAGGAATAAACAGTATGTTACCATGGTATCTTATTTATGGTAAATCAAGACTTGGAAGTTCTAAGGGGAGCTTGTCACTGAAAGACATTGCCTATGTAGTTAGATATTTTTTTGTACCACTCTGGCTTAAGTCAATGAGTTCCATGGCTTCCTGACACATTTTCATGTTTCAGTCTGAGAGAAGAGAAAGTCTGGCATTCCCAGCCAAACATTCCAGATCACTTTGGTTTAAGTGAGCAATTTTGAGTTCAGTGGTTCAGTAGCATGTTTTTAAATTTTAGACAGAGAAAAATGGAAACTTCAGACCTTCCCTGCCAAACATTCTAAATTATGTTTCTCAGCATAGTACTTAGAAAGGCAGACTTAATTAAACATATATTCGTCCAGTGGTAATTATATACAAAGGTCTGTGATAGATAAATAATAAGCATCTTTATTTTCCTTGGTTTATAAGGCATGAAAGTGGCCTGAATGGTAGTGCATGCCTGTAATCCCAGGTGGAGGCAGGCAGAAGGATCAGAAGTTCAAGGCCAGTTTAGGGTGATTCAGTTTCAAAAAGATATAATAATAACTATTATTATATTAATAATTAATAATAATGTATATAATGAATATGCTGACTATGGTCAGCATCAGTGAGTTTACAAATAAAGAACTTTGTTGAGTTATCTAGTCCTCCTGAGTACACATAAGGACTGTCTTCTTTCTCCCTTCTTGTCTGTAGCTAACACTTGGACTTAGTCTTTTCTTTTGCCTTAGCATGGAAGAGAAAAGTAGCATCGCTCAAATCACCAGATGGTCCCTTTCAATTATATAATAGCGAGCCTACTTAATTTCCTTTAAGAAATATTCATCACGCATAAAATGAAATCCTTGTGCAATCTAAGTGCAAAGCGATAAAGAAATAATCCCAGTCCACTCCCAAAGAGTTCATAGCTGAGGCAGCGAATATCTTTATACTCGGGATTTTGTTCAGAAGAACCTTCAGAAGGGAAGAAGAAGAAGGAGAGTGTGAGAAATAAAGCCCCCCAGAAGTGAGGAAGGAAGAGAAGGCAGTGAGAGGCTCCCACAGTGAGAAAACTAAGGATGACCTGCATGTATCTGCTTCAGTGCACCAGGACTTTAGCTCTCGGGTTTTGTGAGAAATGGGAGAAATGTCACTAGTTAAACAATTCACAGATCCTACCAGATAAAAGCACACTAATTGTTTAGGAAAAAATTAAAGCCAACCTGTATTCCTGATACAAGGCCAAACAAACAAAACAAGGCCTTGGGGGCCTCCGAAGGCAACACTACCTGGGCACTGAAGAACTTCCTGTGGAATATCCTTACGAGGGGAGTGAGGCTGCTTAAGGCATGCCTCAGCGGAGGGTTGGTGGACGGTCACCAAAGCCAGTGCAGTGAAGGCAAGTTTCCAGGGCTGCGCTCGCACAGGTGATTCGGCAACAGTAAGTTAGTTACAAGATCTGTGGGCTAAACACTCCGCCCCGCATTGCTCTGTGCCAACAGATGGGACGGGACTGCGGTGTTGTCATTCAAAGCAGGAACAGACAGAACTCATCACTGAGGAGACATTCTGAGAACTTGCATTCAGTTTGCAAAGGAAATGTGCAGGTTCAGTTGCAAATACCTAACTCTCTTGGATACAGATACTTATTATAAATGGAAGCAATTTGAAGAGTAGTATCAACATTGGAAAATCAAAGTAGATCTTCCATGCTAAGTCTTACTTTTCAAAGATGTATGCCTCACATGTCTCAGCTCACCCTTAGTATTTAATGTACTAAATAAATTATAATAAATTAAGAAAATAGACTGCCTACCATGGAGTGGGAGACCGAAGAGTCAGTACATGTTTAGACTTTCGAGTTTTAAGTAGATGTTCCCAGAAATCAGACCACACAAGTTGTTCTTTGAATATTAACTCTGATTCCATATTGATTTGTATTTTTAAAAGAAATTGTGTGTTCAACGGTATTGTTTTTACCTAGTAAGAGGGGAAAATGAGCAAAACATAAAAGGATGTTCTGAATATAAAATAATCCATACAGCTAATGTCCAATAAAAGGCCACATATTTCTAACTTATTCAATAAATGGGGTGGGGGTAATAAGATTTGATTTGAAGAGAAAGAAAAGTGGACTGACTATAGCCTGTTTCTAATGTTGACTTTATGGAGGTAGTATTTTTCATTAGGATCCAGCCAGACACCAAAGGGGAGGGAAAAAAAACTTCCCTGGCTCTTCAGACCCTAACTATCTTTGCTGTCATGAATAATAATCTTGCCTCTGTGAGCTGGCTGGGTGCCTGACAGAAGGAATCCCAGTCGTGATGTGATTGGAACCGACACTTGACAACCGGGGATAATGTCAAGTTTCCACAGAGCACAAGAGTGATGGACAGGGAGGAGCCATCTCAAATCTTACTCTCGCAGAGTCTTCAGAAATGCTGACATCCACATTTCTCTTAGGGTGATAAGGGGATCTTTGCTCGGATTACAGAACCATGTTTAAAATCTTTAACTAGCAGAGCTTTAGATATAAGGCCAACACTTGATGTTTCCCAGTAATTAAAATCAAATACTTAAAATCAATCTAGAAAGGGTATGTCTTTTCATAAAAGATTTTTTTTTTGGTTGCTGAAAGCATATGTCAGCTTCAGTACTACAGACACGTGTAGACAGTATTAAGTGATGAGTGAGAAGAAGATAGGGGGAGAGGTAGGTATGAGGGAACCAGGAAGGGAAGGAAACTGGAGCTTATGTAGGCAGGTGGACTGGGAAGAAGGAAGGAGCTTTGGAGGAAGAGATGTGTCTCAGTGAATACCTGTTAAACCCTTTCTCCCCCACACACAGAATCACAGATAAAATGACAACTTTGAAACATTGACATGGGGCAGGTTATTATTAGAGGAACAATAGTATTTATTTCCATATACTGGTTCTTTGCTTTCACATCTTTCCAAATAATTAAAAGATAAACTTGGATGAGGTCAAAAGGAGAAGGGAAAAATAGGAAAGTGTGAGGACATTGAGGGACAGGAGGGTTTTCACAAAGTCACTTAGGGGAAATGGCAGTGGAAGCCGCAGCTGCCTGGGTGGGAAGATACAGTGATCCACTGAGTTCCTAACTGACAGACTGGTAAAGATGATTGAAAGGCTGCAGGCTTCCCTGCCTCCACCTCATTCTTGACCACTTCGTGCATTGCATTTCCAGATCTTGTGGAGTATACCTCCACAGTCCTGCCTTCCTGCATGCGCGCGCGCGCGCGCACACACACACACACACAGAGAGAGAGAGAGAGAGAGAGAGAGAGAGAGAGAGAGAGTTCTACGCCCTTTGCCATCTTTTAATCATTTGTAAAGATGTATTTCTGAACTATACTCCTTTTCAACTCGTAGACTTGACCAGGTCTTGGACATCTTTGTGTATCTATTTGAAAACAACTGATAGAAAGGGAAAACAGGATCTAAACCAGAACAGAAAGGAGTGGAGGAAAAAGGGATTAAAAGAAATTTAAATGTATCTTTAAATGTAGATAATATAATAGGCCCTCAGGACAACTTTGTCTCCTTTCAAAATCAGTTTTCTATACTCTTTTCATAGCTGGGTCTTTATTTCATTTGGAATGAGTATCTGCTATACACTTGAAGAACTGAAGTCACACAGAATTTATACATGTTCAGATATCAGTGTTTTGGGTGAGCATGTGTATGTGGTGGTTTACGTTTGCATTTGCATAGCAATGTGCATATCTGTGTGCAGACATGCCTGAGTGGAGGCCAGGGATGTCAGGATTGGTGTCTTTCTCAGTCTTTCTCCACACTACAGTTTTGAAACCAAGTCTCTTACTGAACCCAGAGCTCACTGGTTGGGTAGGCTGACAGGGAATCATTTGTCTCTGCCTCCCCAGCCCGAAGTTTATAGACATACTGCGCTAGCCAACTTCTACATGGGTGCTGAGATCCAAATGTAGGTCCTCGTGATTGCCTAACAGGCACTTTACCAGCCAAACTGTCACCCAAGCCCCAAACTCCAATGTTTAGATCCATGGTTTGCTCCTAATCAAATATCTCTGTATTTTCCTCATCATCACCGGTTTGTTTCTATTATTTTTATATTATTATGGTTATGGTTATACCAAAGTGGACTAAGTTGTCTAAATATCATTTGGCACATATTTATTTTCCTGTTTATACGATTTATCCTTTCTGAACATCTAAAATAATTCACAAAGATAAGTATGTTATCTGTCTAAAATGACCATTTTCCCATCTTTATAATTCAAAAGGATCTGACAAGAACCTCTTCAGCTGCACTGGTTGTAGTCTCAAACTGTGATCCCCAGCCATGTGCAAGGACAGTGGCTGGTTATTAACATGTCAAGACCCCCTGCTGTTCACCACATGGTCATGCTGGGCATCAAGAAGGGAAATCCCAGGTTACCTGCAGTATCCTCTGTTTCATTAAGGGAGAAAGTTTGCTCTTAGTTTTTTAAGAACTCTTAAAGAGTTAAAGAAATATGATGTGTTTTATGCAATGCATGTTTTCATTCAAGAAACTGAGGCCTACCCTTTGGGGCCATCCTGATGTTTGTAGTATACACTGAGCAGGGGATAGCCAGATGGAAGTTTTGTTAGTGAAATGATATATGTGATTGCACTCAGGTCTGCAATGGAAATCAATCTGCCATGGAAACACCCTGCGGTCTGGTACAATTGGCACGATAACTAGTCAGAGACATCGGCGGGTTTGAAGTAAAGAATATTATGGGAACATGGGAAAGGAACCAAAGGACACAAACTGGGTGATACATGGGGCTGGTTGGTTTGTTTGTTGGTTTGTTGGTTTGTTTGTGTAGTGCTGGGATGGAGCCAAGGGCCTTAGGAATTCTAAGTTTGTATTCTATCACCGAGTGACAAGTCCCAGCCTCAGTTTTCAAAAACACTAATAGAGTACCCTAAGAAAACAGTGCCATCTAGCATGATGGGGTCTCTAGTTTACAAATCACTCAAACTCTTTATTCTCTCACTCAAAAGTTAGTGCCTTGTTGATAAAGTGCTGATGAATTACCTGAAAACAGAAGCTGCAGCAGCAAGATCATTCACTGTTGGTTTGATTTAGTCCTGTAGTCCTATACTGTGAAGAGAACTTTGCAGTAGTTTCCCATAAAGATCTAGAGACCCGGCCGGGCAGTGGTGGTGCACGCCTTTAATCCCATTACTTGGGAGGCAGAGCCAGGTGGATCTCTGTGAGTTCAAGGCCAGCCTGGGCTACAGAGCAAGCTCCAGGACAGGCACCAAAACTACAGAGAAACCCTGTCCCCTCCCCCACCCCCCAAAAAAGATCTAGAGACCCTTCAAGACAGCCTCACCAGATGATCACTGAGTCTTGGCTTGACTTTAAACTTACATAGCCTGATTATCTAGAACTAACATTGCTTGAGGCAGCCTACTATGTTATAGGATATTTTGGGTTCTAAGAAAGTTACTTTAAAGATAATTTAACATCTATTTTTTTATGTATATGAGTGTTTTGCTTGCATGTGTATATGTGTACCACACATGTGTGTCTGATTCCCGAAGGGGCCAGAAAGGGCACTGGATTCCCTGGAACTGGCATTTTGGATGGTTGTGAACCCCTGTAAGTGTTGGGAACTAAATCTGGGTCCTGTGCAAGAGCAGCAAGTGCTTGTAACCACTGAGCCACCTCTTCAGGTACAACGTTTATTTTTATGGTAAAGAAGATCTTACATCCTTATAATTTGTGCCCATTGATCCTGGTTTTGCTCTCTGGAAGATGCTATGTTATATTTACAGAGAAGGTTTTAGGTGTGTAGAATGATGATTTAGATCCAAAAAGTAGGAAATTGAGAAAGGTGAAATAAGATACTGCTGTTGTTTGGATCTAAATGTCCCCCAGAGGCCCATGTGTTAAAGGATTGGCCCCAACAGTCAGGCTATTAGAAGATGGTAGTACTTTTGGAGGTGGAGCCTAGTAAGAGGTCTCCAGGTCATTTGGGGTGTGCTACAGTGTAGGTAATGGGAACCCAGCCTCTTCCTCTTAATCTCTCTTACTTCCTGGGCCTGAAGCAAGCAGTTTTGCTCTGCTCTACATGACCACCATGACATCATGCCTTGCTAGAGTCCCAAAACGATGGAACAAACCAGGCATGGACTGAAGCCTCCAGATGTTTATCTCATGCATTTGTTAGAGTGCTGGAGAGCTGACTAACACAGATGCACACTTTTTTTTGGGGGGGGGAGGGGTTTGGTTTTTTTTTTTTTCCGAGACAGGGTTTCTCTGTGTAGCTTTGTGCCTTTCCTGGAACTCACTTGGTAGCCCAGGCTGGCCTCGAACTCACAGAGATCCGCCTGGCTCTGCCTCCCCAGTGCTGGGATTAAAGGCATGTGCCACCACCACCTGGCACAAATGCACACTTTTATTCCAACAATTTATAAAATTTGTATAGCTCATTAGTGTATGTAGAAGATAGGAACTGTATTTTCTCAAACCACACACACCTATTACCATTTGTTGTCCTGTGTTGACCTCATCCCTAGAAATTGGCTCGCCAGACTTGAAGCAGAGAGCTTTGGGAATAGAAGACTTAGGGAAATTTTCTTCTCAATGGGTTTTTCAAAGTATTAGAGGACAAGACTTGTTTTTAGTTCAATTACCTTTTTGTCAAAATTGTTACTTATAATCAAAGGTCTTGGGAGATGTGTGCATTGTTCCAGCCTTGGGTAGAACTTCACTTTTGAAAGCAACACTCTGAAGCTCTACCACTTCCCCTGCTTTTGAGGTTAGAAGCAAGTGTCTGCTCTCGTGACCATAGTTAAGATCTTATCTTATCTTGTTTTTCTACTTCAATAAGCTGTCCCAGTACTTATCCTTATAGAATAGAAAAATGATTGGCAATTGCTTTTTTCCTGGCTCCAACTGAAAAAGCAGCAGGAACACACACACACACACACACACACACACACACACACACACCAGTCTTTCTGGGACCTTTGAAGCTCATACAGTCAATGTATTTCTAACTCTCCTCTGTGGTCGGAAAATCGCCAGTTTCTCTCTCTGCTTTGGGTTTTTCTAACCATGAATTTATGAGATAGATTGTTCACTTTAGGAAATTAGCTCATAGTTTGCTAACATGATGAGTTCCTCTGGGATAACAGTAGAGCTTGCATTTCCTTCCATTGTTTAAAGGCTGTGATGGAATGAGCAATGAGTGCTAGAAAGCACTTGAGAAATATCTGTTACTCCAAATGGCCGTGTTCATCTACCTTACACTGGGAAACAATATTCAAAAATAATTAACAAGACAGTTCGGTGATAAAAGTGTTTATGTGCAAGCCTGAGCACCTGAGCTTGAGCCTTAAGACCTGTGGTAGGAGAGAACCAACTCCCAAAAGTTGTCCTCTGACTTTCACAAGCAGGCCTGTGTGCACCCATATCCCCACACACTCATCTTACAGACACAATCAAGTTAATTAACAAAATCATTAGGCCTGAAAGAGTAAGAATGCACTTAATGAAAAATAGTGCTTTTCTCTTTACTTCTTTAAGTCAATGAAAGAAGGTTCTTGCAACTTAACAACTTTTGTGAAAATTAAAGTAATAGCTCTCACTTGCTTTCCTAAGTATTTACCCATTTAAGGAGCTGACGTTACTGACTTCATGACTTCAGAGCAGAAGCATATTCAATATGTCATGGCTGTTTGAGAGATCTGTGGGCTTGCTCTGATATGCTATAGCTGCATAGGTACAATACCTTAAACAAGAATAGAAACTTATATACAGTATAACAAAACTAACCTTAAATTTGTATCAATATACAAAAATCCATACCAATGCAAAGTTTTTGAGACTAGGGGTTGTTTAAAAGTAGACTCAACAATCCACCCTTTTCCCCCATCATTTCTATACTTTATATTCCATTTTTCCCTTCAGAAAGAGATCCTTGAATCTATTCTGCTTTGTTCAGCTTTTTTTCCCGACCATGATCAATAACAACTTGTAACCAACCCCCCTAAACAAAGACAAACATCCATAACCCATCAAATGACCCAAACCACCCACCCCATCTCTTGGGAATGTGGGTGTCATGTTCTGTAGACCGCTTCCTGTTGTCTGGGGATAAAGGCATCTTTAGGGCATCCAGAGAAGATTGGGATAATGGTCAAGTCCTGGGAGAGCTAGTCATAACATTTGTTGTCCAGTCTCTGTGCAATGGGAAAGTGCAAAGCTTATCTGCAGTCCTGGCTAGAATAGTCTGTGAGGCTGGACTATCTCAGCCAACAGCCTTGAAGATGTTCCAGATGTAGAACTCTGAGGAAACTACAACAGAGGCACTCTTGGAGGCTGAATCACCTGGGCCACCCATTTTTGTTGGTGTCTGGTCCCTAGCTCTGAAAACACACAAACTTTTAAAGGTAACATACATATCAGCATTAACACAAGTATGGACTGTGCGTTGTACACAGCCAACCAAAGATGATTTTTTTGTTTTATGTTTGAGCATGTAAAATACATTCCACCTGTCTTGTAGTTTTTCTAAGTTTATTTCTTTATGTCTGTAGCCAGGATTTTCAGGAGGTCTCCCCTGATCAAACCTGATTCTTTTTAACCTTGAATGAATCTACAGCCTTGCATTTCCTGTGGAAACAAGCATAACATCTTCCCCAAAACAATACATTTTTTTAAATTCCATTTTAAAGTTAAGTCATTCCTAAAGTATCTGGGCTGGTTTAATTCAGCAGTCCCTCTTACAATCCCATGTCTCTCAGTAGCTGTCATTCACTCATCAGCAATCAAAAAATTTAAAGTCAACAAGACAACATATAGGATCCAGACTCTCTGTGTATTTTCCATCTTCACATAGCTTATCATTTTTATGTTATTTTATTTTCTCTTTAAAGACTTCATCTTATTATTTCCAAAGTATTTTTCTATGACTATCTATACCCATTTTCTTTTCTTTTCCTTTTTAAGCCTGTACACAATTATTTTTTTAAACATACTGTAACCTGTTGAGAGATTTTTTTTCCGTCTAGATCTGTCTTTACTGAGCACCTGCAGTGTTCTCTGACCACGTGAGACAAGTCATAAACTGCCATGTCAGCCACTGTGTGGCTCAGCCTAGTGCATGGCGGTGGGCTGGAGCCATGTCTCTGTACATTGCTAAGCCTACCCAAGAGACCACAGTCACCATGAAGCCCTGGTTGACTGTGTTACAAACCTTTTTTTGAAGCTTTTGCAGGCCTTTGTGCATATATATGGCTGGGCATTGTGTGCCATGTGTAACAGGCTTTTTTGGGCTACCAGCCCCCAAATCATGACACAGAGACTTATTATTAATTGTGAAAGTTTGGCCTTAGCTTAGGATTGTTTCTAACTAGCTCTTATAACTTAAATTAACCCAGTTTTATTAATCTACATGCTGCCACATGGCTCATGGCTTTTACCTCTCCTCCTGCATGTCCTGTTTTCCCTGCATCCAGCTGGCAACTCTGCCTTTCTTCTTTCCCGAGACCTCTCTGTCCCCAGAAGTGCTAACTAACCTCTTCCTGCCTAGCTATTGGCCATTCAGCTCTCTATTAAACCAATCACAGTGACACATCTTCACACAAAGTAAAGGAATATTCCACAAGAGCAATATAGATTATTCTTGAAGATTGTGTGTCCCAGGAACCCAAACAGCCCACCAATAAGAAATGCTCAAAACTAGCAAACCACAGGAACCCAGGAAAGGGGCAACAAATTCTCCCTCCAAAGAAGTGAAACTGGCTCCTGCCTTAACCTTGGACTTCTGGTTTCCAAACTGCAGGACAACACATTTCTGTTGTTTTAGCTACGTAACCTGTGCTACTTTCTTCCGAAAGCCTGAGCAAACTGACACAAACTCGAGCTATTTTGTTTGAAATTTCAGAACAAATGGAAAAGCAATTTCCTGTGCGCCAATTATTTTAAAATAAAAAGTTACCAGAACTAGAAAGATAACTCAGTTAAGGGCACTGGAGACTCTTCCAGAGGAGCTATATTTACTAAACCACATAGTGGCTAACAACCATTGGTTACTCCTGTTCCAAGATGTCTGATGCTCTCTTCTGGCCTCCCAAAGAACTGCACACATGTGGTGCACAGACATATATGCAGGCGAAATACCCATACCCATAAGATAAAAATAAATGGTTATTTAAAATAAGTTTGAAGTGCCAAGTACATTCTAATAGTTTCTCAACCTTTGGCTAAGATGAAGTGTAAAAGTTAGGGTTTGGATGTGGCTCCACTGGTAATGTATTTTCCTAGCATGCACGAACCTCTGGATTAATGTAAAGCCAGGCATGGTGGTCTATGACTGTCATCCCAGCACTCGGGATATAGAGGTTGGAAATCAGAAGTACAAGTTTGTCCTTAGCAACATAGCCAGTTCAAGGAGAGGCTGGAGCACAAGACACCATGTCTAAAGCTGTTAAAGTTCTTAATATAGTTTGAAAACATGTGGTTCATCCTGGAATCCCTGCAGATTTGCTGTTTGTGGTAAGAGGCTGGCTATTCCTCTGTCACACAGTACACCTGAGAGTCGCTGTTCTAGCTTCACAAATCTATATAGGAGCAGAAAAGAGAAGTTTAGGTACAAGGGTGAGGCATCCATTCACCAAGGTATAACCCTGGGAGGACACATATCCAGTGCCCTCATTGTGATCTCTACCTAATGAAGCCCATACAATACAGCGATAAGAGTCTGCGCAAATCTGTCCCCAGTTAAAAGAGAACAGATCCAGGAAAAGCTCACCTTGAACTGGTTGGGCCTTAGTCCTAGCATGTAATGATGTAAGGGGATTTCCACTCTCCTCAGAACAAATATCATGTGTGCACTATTGGTTTTCCATAACTGCCATAATCAAGTACCACATATGAATAACAGCCAAAACTGATGTCGTCTCATGATTCCGGAAGTCGTATTTCCAAAATCAAAGCTTGGGGAGTTGCTTCTTTCTGAGGGCTCTAAAGGAGAATCTGTTCCCTGCCTTCTATCCAGCTTCATAATTGTCAGAGGCATAGCATCTACCTCTGTCAATTCAATCCTGCTTCTCGTATAGCCTCTTCCCTTTATGACTGTATCTATGTCCACATATTCCCTTTTAATAAGAACATAAGTCAAACTGATCCAAGGACAACTCTCATGACCTCATTCTAAGCTGATCATCTATTTCCAAATAAGACTTCATTCATGGATATAGAAGTTGGGATTTCAATATATTTGGGGAGGTAGAGGGGGCAACTGAGCCCATAACAGATGTCCGCTTGCCCATTCGTACTCTGAGAGACTCAGTGGTTCTGGATCAGAACTTAGTAAGGCAGGCCCAACCCTCACCCACTCTAAAATCTACCAGAAAGAGAGAGCTTCCCCATGTGTGCTCTCTGCTAGTAATGTTATGTTCAAATCACATGTCCAATCGCTTTGTGTCTATGTCCCCAGGTGAAATTAGCCGCTAATTTTCTGTTCTCTTGGTCACTCCTTAGAACCCAAGTTACATCATTCTCCTATCATGAATGGATATATTGTTCCTTTTAATGTCTTAGATGTTCTATTTCTTTTTTGAGCTACTTTTGGTACAGTGTGTTTTTCCAGAAAATTGACATTTAATCTGTTTTCATAATGACAGCATATACTTCTTCATCGTGTTCTGTTAGGATTTTTAAAATACCTCCCATATGGGGATTATGCTGTTTTTATTTAATTTTTGTGACACCAGTCCTCTTTCTCACCAACAGTTAATTTTGTTAACTATTTTAAATAATTAGATTGTAATCTGTGTTTTCTCTCTGGTACATAGTTTTTATTTTTCATGTTCTATTTTTGTGTATGTTATTAGCTTCCTTCTAGTTTCTTTGGTTTACTATATTGCTCCTTCCTAACTATCAGAGATTTCTATTTGAAATATTCGTTTTTAAATTTCTATCATTTTAAAATTGTACTTAAAAGTATTTTCTTTCCTAATAATGAACACACTCCAGTTTAAGAAGTAATATTTTACTTTACAAATAAAGAAATGTTCCAGCCTATAATCCAAACACTTGCAAGACTGAGGCAGGAAGATTATGAGTTTGAGACCAAACTAAGTTATACAGCAAGATGCTGTTTCAGTGGGTTCTCAGAGACACCCCCATAACCAAACATCATAGGCTATTGCCGAGGCCACTGCTTACTCTCCAAAACCTCGATGATAAAACCCTTTCTCTGAACACAGAGCTCCTTAAGTCACTAAACATGGAGAAATTGAGCTAGCGCTCAATTGGAAGCCTCACCCCTACTGACTGGCATTCATAGTTCTATGGAAGGTACTTTGCATACTATTGGAGGAGAATAGTAGTAATATCACTCAGCTACAAACCCTGAGACCTGCAATAGAGACCTTCCTGTAAGATATACTGGCACAAATGTTATGAGAGTAACCAGTTACTTTTTAATTGGATTTTAGGCCCACTCCATGATACGCAACCCAAACCTGACACTGATCAAGTGGCCAAGAGCCTGAGAATAGAGAGGGGCAAGCCCACAAGCGTTAGTCTGCTAAAGGAAGACAGCAATAATATGACTCCTGATGACATGCTGCTCTATCCATAGATCAGAGCGTTGGTCAACCCTCGTTAGAGAAGCTGCTTCTTGCAATAGATAATAATTATCTATTATAATAATAGTAATAAAGAGACCCACAACTGAACAATAGGCAGAGAGTGAGAGACTTTGGAGATCTCAGTCCTGAATGAGATTCTTTATCAAACCCCTTCCCTCAAGGCTCAGGGATCTATGTGGAAGAAGAAGCCAAAAGTTGTAAGAACCGGAAGTGGTAAATGACTCCAAGGAAGCAGCGTCTTCCTGACACAACAGGACTGTTGCATATATGAGCTTACAGAGACTGTGACGTCATGCACAAGACTTGCACAGGTTCAAACCAGAGAAAATCCCAGCACTGAGAAGAGGAAGTGGACACAATGTCCCACCCCTAACCAAGAAGCTATTTGCAGTTGATCCCTGCTGGGATAGGGAAAATTCCTCTTCTACAATGGAGTGTCACTGAGTGTATCAACCACACCTCAGGGCAGACCCCATTCCCAGGAATAGTTGGCCAACACAAAACAGACTCCATGTTTTCTTGTTTGCCTTTTGCTTGGTTACTTATGGGTTTTCTTTTCATTTTTGTTTGTTGTGTTTCTGTTTGTTTTTCTTGTTGTTGTTATTTTTATCCAAAGAGAAAGAAAAAAGATAATATGATGTTGGGTAGGTAGGAAAGGAGGGAGAATCTGGGAGGAGTTGGGGGAGGGGAAAGAATATGATCAGAATATAATGTATGAAAAAAATTAAATTTTTTAAAATATAAAAAATAAATATTTTCCAAGCTTTTGTTTCAGAAAGAAAGAAAAGGAAAACTGAAAGGAAAAAGAAAGAAACAATGTTTTTAATTGTATCATCCAGACTTGAACAATCAGAAATGAAGAAAGGGAAGGAGGTGAGGGGGGAAGGAAGGAAGGTAGGAAGGACGGACAGGCCTTCTTATTCATCTGCATAGGTAGCTGACATCCTCCAGCTGCTGGTACCTTCAGGCTCTACCACATCTGCTGAGCAGAGCCCTTGCTAAGGACTAAGTACCCCACAGGGCTGTTCATTTCTGCCCAACTTGTGACTGCTCTAATGGGCAGCTTGTACCAGAGCACTCTGTTGGGTTAGACAAGACAGTGCGATCTGGAGCACTCTCTATCGATTTGCTTCCTTGCTCTGAAGTTTCAGAAACAGCAGATCTCTGTCATGGTCTGAGCGCTTTACATTGCCAATTCATTTTCTCCTCATTTTATTTCTCCCAAGCATAACACCCTAATAAATCTCTTATGCCCATGGTAGTTGCCTTGTCATCACTATAACAAAATACCTAAAATAATAAGCTTATAGCGAAGGGTTATTTTGGCTCACAGTATGTAGAGTTCAAGTCCCTGGGCAGGCCTATTGCTTGGGAGCTATAGGGAGGCAGGACATCATGATAGAGCATGGAATGGAATAAAACTGCTTATACCATAAGCCTGAGAGCAAAGACAAAGAGGAAGGGCCAGAGTACCACAAACCCCACAACCCCCTGTAGGCATGTTCCCAGAGACTCAAGAACTTTATAGAGGGGTCCTCTGTCAAACATTCTGTCAGTCCCATTAGTACTTCTCTCAGACCCAGTCCTTAAACACATGGCCTTTGAGAGACATTCACTATACAAAGTGCAGCAATATTTGAAATACCTTCTTGGCTTCTGCTTCCCAGGGGACATCCCTTGCACACCTATCCATGTGAACGTGAAATTTGTGACATTAAATTAGTATGTTATAGCTTTAAAAAGATTTAAAAACAGGAGAATGAAAGCATATTGGCATCAGGCTTTTTTTTTGTGTCCATATCATGGTTTTGCCTTTATATGAATTAAAGGGGAAATGATTATACATGAAATTTAAAACTTACTGGACAAAACTTTTAGAAAAAAATCTTTATAGATTTTATTTTATTTTTCAGTATGCATATGTATGTGTGTCTGTGTGTGGGTATGTACAGGTGACTGCAAATGCCAGAGAGAAAATTTAATTCCCTGGAGTTGAAGTTATAGGCAGTTGTTAGCCCCCCAAGATGGGTGCTGGAAACTGAACTCGGGTCCTTTGTAAGAGCAGCATGTGCTCTTAACCTCTGAGCCATCTCTCCAGATCCAGGAAGAAATTCTTAACTATTTCATTCAGGAATAAAACAGCATGAGAGAAATTAAATATATTTTGTTTGCAAGTAACAGAAAATTATATGAACTGGCTTAAGAAAAAATGGTAAAGTATTAATGGTAAAAATGGTAAAGATGCAAAGCTGTTTTACAAACTCTTCTTTACACTGGATTCCCAAGAAACCAAAGCCTATAACAAAAAAGTATGTTCTACTATTTAGTTAGAGCATACGAGCCCAGGTAGGCATAGGACGAAGTAGAGAAGGAAAGAAAGGAGAGCCAAGACGGGAATACACTACAAAGCTAGTGCTCATTTGGTTTCTAAAATGGCGGACTAGAAGAGTAGACTAGTAGATGGCTGGGGAGGTATCTGTTCTCTAGGGGCTGTGTGAGTAACTATTAGGACCATCTATCCCATACCTCCTGACACCATTGAAAAATAGCTTCACTCATGGATGGTTGACTTCTATGTACTACTGGTATGGATCATCATAAATGGGTACAATGCAGGTATCAAAACCTCTCAGGATTCAAGTTCAAAAATGAGGCCCCCAGAAGAAGATAGGAGGAAGATGAGTATCAAACAGAACAGACTGTCTGGTTGTGCAGATGTAACGTTAGAGCCCACCCTGAGCTACTTGTTGGTCAAAGTCTCAGTGACATGAAGGCTAGGAGCTCTGAAGTGAATGTGAGATGTATTCAGAACTATGGGTGTTGTTGGGTCTCTGCAGTGGAGTAAAGCAGTGGCCAGAACCTAGGAAGATCACAGTTGCCCCGATTATCCAGGTCTTTTCCAGTCAACATTATACTGTGGTTACAAATCCACCTTTTCAGAAATGAGGGGCATTCAAAGCAAAGGAAATCAGAAATCCTGCAGGAAGCAAAAGAGGGACATGTTGAAACCCTCCCAGTTTGTGTCAAAAACAGAAACATCCAGAAGGGAAACACACATCGTATCAAATGGAGGAAGAGTCCAACTACTACAAAGATAAAATATTTTGATATAAACTTAGAGATTTGTTATAATTCTCATCACCACTGTAGTGGAAAAAAAGATGAAAAAGATCTTCAAATGATTCCAGATTTTAGCTAGAGAAAGAAATGAGTGAGGTTAGGGCTTTTTAATGAAAATAAAGAGTCATCTGAAGAAACTAGACTTTTCAGCTCTTGAAAATATATTCAATTATATTTAGATTTTCACAAGAAAAACAGATCATGAAATATCAATGTTCAAAACAGCCAAGAATAGCCAAGATAATTTCCTTTGGTCTTTTTAAAGAATGTCTCTGGTCTTTATGAAGACGTTAAAATTTAACTTTGTTCCTCTTGAGGGCTATGAAGGGAAGGGCTATTCTAGACCTCTCTCCCTGGTTTATAGATGACCACTTCAATGTTTACTTGACATTTTCCCCTGGCTTACTGTTGTGTCCAAACTGCACCTTAGAAAGCAAAAATGTATTTATGTGTGTAATTGGGGGTGCTGAATCCCTCTGAACCATAATTATAGGAGTTTTGGGGGGCACTCGCCCAGCTTGTCATATAGATGCTGGATCCAAACTTTATTACTTGATTGCCCCCAAATTTTGCCTTTGAAAAAGGATATCAGTCCTGTTGGACTATGACCCTTCACAATGATCTTATGTTAACTCCATGATCCCTGTAAAGACCCTGTCTCCAAATGTGGTCACATTCTAAGAGCGTGGAGGTGAAAGAGATGAATATGGGGGCTGGAGATGCTATTCTACCTATACTAGGCAGACGTTGACAGGCACTACTGGTTTTGCCTGGTTAACCTCATTGCACTTTCCTCCTGAACTGAAATCTTCTTTGCAGCACGATTTCCCAGGAGTCGCTGCTACTCCCACAACTTCCACTACTGCCTTTGAAGTTTCGTTTCTGTGGGGGTCTGGGAAATGTAAATGTCTTTATTTTTAAAAACAAACATAGCTGTGTGTATTGCAAGCACTATAGGATTAGCATTTACTCTAAATCTCCCAAAACAAAAAAGTAGATTTAGCGAGATCACAAAATAAAAGATCAACATACAAAATAATTATGTATTAAGTAGTACATAATTACTTAGTAACAAGTAATTAGAAAATTTTAAATCTGGTGATTTGTACATAGATATAATTGACAGTAACATTTAAAAACTACTCTGAAAATTGAAGAACAATATCAAGAGAAGTTAAGGGAAAAAATGTAACTGTTCCATGCTTGTATATAAAAGCATGCCTTACTTTTAAGGTGTCTGCTCTTTTCCACAATCGTTCAGATTTAACACAATCCTAATCAAACATATCAACATGTTTTTTTATAGAAAGAAGAAAGGGTGGGAGGTATAGCTCAGTGGAGAGTGCTTGCCTGTCATGTGTGGGGATCTTAGGTTCAACCCTCAGTATAACAAACAAACACTCCCACCAAACACACAGAGAAAGTCCTTTGGGCTGGAGAGATGGCTCAGCACTTGCTGCAGAAGATCCAACCTGGAATTCCAACAGCCACATGGTGGCTCACAACTCCCTGTAACCCTAGTTCCAGGGAATCTGACACCCTCTTCTGACTTCCCCAGGCACCAGACATACATAGGGTATATGGTCATACATGCAGGCAAAACACCCATACACATATAATAATAATAATAATAATAATAATAATAATAATAATAATAATAATAATAA